>MU847479.1:0-81288 GCA_032690845.1 Eleusine coracana subsp. coracana
CACATGAAAAATGAGACCAATAACCTAAAACGAGCATAACTTTTGCTTCCGTTGTCCGATAGGGGCATACTTTTTTTTTCTAGAAAGCTTGCGGCAAGGCCAACACCGACAAAAATCGAAATTCAAAGACTAGAATAGTATATAATTTTACAAAAAATAAATACATCCATATGGTTGAGATACCGCCCAGAGTACCTCCTACTGCTAGCATGTTACATTCAATACAACATCGAACTCCATCGCTGTGGAGGACTCGCCCACCGTATCATGAACCGTGCCTAGGCTACCGAGTTTACGGGTATACAAGGAACCATGGAAGGTAACCCACATCCCTCGGCCACGCGGTTCAGCATACCGTGGGTGTAAGCACATGAAAAATAAGACCTATAACCTAAAATGAGCATAACTTTTGCATCCGTTGTCCGATCGAGGCATACGTCTTTGTTCTAGAAAGCTTGCGGTAAGGCCAACACCGACAATAAGCGAAATTCAAAGAGTAGAATAGTATATAATTTTTTTCAAAATAAATACATTCCTATGGTTAAGATACAGCCCCAAATACCTCCTACTGCCAGCATGTTATATTCAATACAGCGTCGAACTCCATCGTGGTGGAGGACTTGCCTACCGTATCATGAACCGCGCCTAGACTACCGAGTTTATGGGTACACAAGGAACCATGGAAGGTAACCCACATCCCTCAGCCACATGGTTCAGCACACCGTGGGTGTAAGCATTCTTACACATGAAAAATGGGACATATAACCTAAAACGAGCATAACTTTTGCATCCATTGTCCGATAGGGGCATACTTTTTTTCTAGAAAGCTTGCAGCGAGGCCAACACCGACAAAAATCGAAATTCAAAGAGTAGAATAGTATATAATTTTACAAAAAATAAATACATCCCTATGGTTTAGATATAGCCTTGAGTACCTCCTACAGCTAGCATGTTACATTCAATACAGCGACGAACTCCATTGCTGTGGAGGACTCGCCTATCGTATCATGAACCGCGCCTAGACTACCGAGTTTATGGGTACCCAAGGAACCATGGAAGGTAACCCACATCCCTCGGCCACGTGGTTCAGCACACCGTGGGTGTAAGCATTCTTACACATGAAAAATGGGACCTATAACCTAAAACGAGCATTACTTTTGCATCCATTGTCCGATAGGGGCATACTTTTTTTCTAGAAAGCTTGCAGCGAGGCCAACATCGACAAAAATCGAAATTCAAAGAGTAGAATAGTATATAATTTTACAAAAAATAAATACATCCCTATGGTTTAGATATAGCCTTGAGTACCTCCTACTGCTAGCATGTTACATTCAATACAGCGACGAACTCCATTGCTGTGGAGGACTCGCCTACCGTATCATGAACCGCGCCTAGACTACCGAGTTTATGGGTACCAAAGGAACCATGGAAGGTAACCCACATCCCTCGGCCACGTGGTTCAGCACACCGTGGGTGTAAGCAAATGAAAAACGAGACCTATAACCTAAAACGAGCGTAACTTTTGCATCCGTTGGCTATTAGGAGCATACTTTTTTCTAGAAAGCTTGTGGCAAGGCCAACATGGATAGAAAGCGAAATTCAAAGAGTAGAATAGTATATAATTTTACAAAAAATAAATACTTCCCTATGGTTGAGATATCGCCCCGAGTACCTCCTACTGCTAGCATGTTACATTCAATACAACGTCCAACTCCATTGCTGTGGAAGACTCGCCCACCGTATCATGAACCGCGCCTAGACTACTGAGTTTATGGCTATAAAAGGAACCATGGAAGGTAACCCACATCTCTCGGCCACGCGGTGTAGCACACCGTGGTTATAAGCACTTGAAAAATGAGACCTATGACCTAAAATGAGTGTAACTTTTGCGTCCGTTGTCTGTTAGGGCATACTTTTTTTTAGAAAGCTTGCGACGAGCCCAATATGGACATAAAATGAAATTCAAAGAGTAGAATAGTATATAATTTTACAAAAAATAAATACTTCCATATGGTTGAGATACCGCCCAGAGTACCTCCTACTACTAGCATGTTACATTCAATACAACATCAAACTCCATCGCTGTGGAGGACTCGCCCACCGTATCATGAACCGCGCCTAGACTACCGAGTTTACGGGTATACAAGGAACCATGGAAGGTAACCCACATCCCTCGGCCATGCGGTTCAGAGCACCGTGGGTGTAAGTGATGTGGACAAGGGTTCCCGATCTTCCGAAAGGTTCTTGGTAAGTTGATTTGGTCGGAGGCGACACACAAATCGATCCGGCTTCACAACAGCACGTTCTAAACCCCGCAATCGCAGCACGACGTCTCCTCTGGTTATCAACCGTCCAAAAGACGATTGACCTCGCCGAGAAGGCTAATCCCTGCCTGCGAATCAAGAACACAAGCAAGAACAACGAATAATGCAACACAATTGCAGATGTATGATTAAACTCTCGAAGTTGGGGTCTCACAAACCGATGAACGGCGAAACTGTTTATGAACAGAATTGATCTAAGCAAAACCCGAACCCTAATGGTGCGGCGGTGGCTGTATATAAAGACCCTAGGGTCGTGCAAGACCCTCTGGACGCGCCCCGAATTGGGCTCAACTAGATACAAGGCCCAAAGACAAAAAATAAGCGACGCAGCACCGATACAGATTCTGGACTCTCTCTTGTTTCGACGATTCCCGATGACTCCGGATGAATTTTGACATGAGTCCGGCGGCATTGGAAAGGTCTTCTCCTTATCTTTCCGTGCATATGTAGAACGTCCAAATCCGATTCCGTATGCGTCCTGGGCGACCGTTTTAGTACAGACTGGTCCTGGGCCCCGAAACAGACTCGAAGTCGGTTTTGATTGGGCCTCCACTTTGGCTTCAAAGCCCTTGCTGGCCCTCCACGTTTCCAAATCCTTCTCCCATCATCTCCTGATCCTCTCCATGGTTTCTAATCATAAAATAATCATTAGGTAGCAAACCATTCTCAAAAGTAACATATAGCGAAGAACGTAGGGACGAGCTCACCTCTAAATTTAGTTGTCGTGTACGAGCTCTAGTCATTGGACCTTGCAAGTCCAGATTTGGAGGAGTGTTGTGTGTATCCATAGGAGTGATGTCCTCATCAGTAAGCACATGAAAAATAAGACCTATAACCTAAAACGAGCATAACTTTTGCATCCGTTGTCCGATCGGGGTCAACTTCTTTTTTCTAGAAAGATTGCGGTGACGCGAACACCGACAATAAGCGAATTCAAAGAGTAGAATAGTATATAATTTTTTCAAAAGAAATACATTCGGTTAATATACCGCCCCGAATACCTCCTACTGCCAGCATGTTACATTCAACACAGCGTCGAACTCCATCGTGGTGGAGAACTTGCCCACGGTATCATGAACCGCGCCTAGACTACCAAGTTTATGGGTACACAAGGAACCATGGAAGGTAACCCACATCCCTCGGCCACGTGGTTCATCACACCGTGGGTGTAAGCACATGAAAAATGAGACCAATAACCTAAAACGAGCATAACTTTTGCTTCCGTTGTCCGATAGGGGCATACTTTTTTTTTCTAGAAAGCTTGCGGCAAGGCCAACACCGACAAAAATCGAAATTCAAAGAGTAGAATCGTATATAATTTTACAAAAAATAAATACATCCATATGGTTGAGATACCGCCCAGAGTACCTCCTACTGCTAGCATGTTACATTCAATACAACATCGAACTCCATCGCTGTGGAGGACTCGCCCACCGTATCATGAACCGTGCCTAGGCTACCGAGTTTACGGGTATACAAGGAACCATGGAAGGTAACCCACATCCCTCGGCCACGCGGTTCAGCATACCGTGGGTGTAAGCACATGAAAAATAAGACCTATAACCTAAAATGAGCATAACTTTTGCATCCGTTGTCCGATCGAGGCATACGTCTTTGTTCTAGAAAGCTTGCGGTAAGGCCAACACCGACAATAAGCGAAATTCAAAGAGTAGAATAGTATATAATTTTTTTCAAAATAAATACATTCCTATGGTTAAGATACAGCCCCAAATACCTCCTACTGCCAGCATGTTATATTCAATACAGCGTCGAACTCCATCGTGGTGGAGGACTTGTCTACCGTATCATGAACCGCGCCTAGACTACCGAGTTTATGGGTACACAAGGAACCATGGAAGGTAACCCACATCCCTCAGCCACATGGTTCAGCACACCGTGGGTGTAAGCATTCTTACACATGAAAAATGGGACATATAACCTAAAACGAGCATAACTTTTGCATCCATTGTCCGATAGGGGCAAACTTTTTTTTTCTAGAAAGCTTGCAGCAAGGCCAACACCGACAAAAATCAAAATTCAAAGAGTAGAATAGTATATAATTTTACAAAAAATAAATACATCCCTATGGTTTAGATATAGCCTTGAGTACCTCCTACTGCTAGCATGTTACATTCAATACAGCGACGAACTCCATTGCTGTGGAGGACTCGCCTACCGTATCATGAACCGCGCCTAGACTACCGAGTTTATGGGTACCCAAGGAACCATGGAAGGTAACCCACATCCCTCGGCCATGTGGTTCAGCACACCGTGGGAGTAAGCAAATGAAAAATGAGACCTATAACCTAAAATCAGCGTAACTTTTGCATCCGTTGGCTATTAGGGGCATACTTTTTTCTAGAAAGCTTGTGGCAAGGCCAACACGGATAGAAAGCGAAATTCAAAGAGTAGAATAGTATATAATTTTACAAAAAATAAATACTTCCCTATGGTTGAGATACCGCCCCGAGTACCTCCTACTGCTAGCATGTTACATTCAATACAACGTCCAACTCCATCGGTGTGGAGGACTCGCCCACCGTATCATGAACCGCGCCTAGACTACTGAGTTTATGGCTATACAAGGAACCATGGAAGGTAACCCACATCCCTCAGCCATGTGGTTCAACACACCGTGGGTGTAAGCACATGAAAAATGAGACCTATAACCTAAAACGAGCATAAATTTTGCATCCGTTGTCCGATCGGGGCATACTTTTTTTCTAGAAAGCTTACAGCGAGGCCAACACCGACAAAAAGCAAAATTCAAAGAGTAGAATAGTATATAATTTTTTCAAAATAAATACTTCCCTATAGTTAAGATACCACTCAGAATATCTCCTACTGCTAGCATGTTACATTCAGTACAGCGACGAGCTCTGTCGTGGTGGAGGACTCGCAAACCGTCTCATGAACCGCGCCTAGACTACCGAGTTTATGGTTACACAAGGAACCATGGAAGGTAACCCACATCTCTCGGCCACGCGGTGTAGCACACCGTGGGTATAAGCACTTGAAAAATGAGACCTATGACCTAAAATGAGTGTAACTTTTGCGTCCGTTGTCTGTTAGGGCATACTTTTTTCTAGAAAGCTTGCGGCGAGGCCAACACTGACAGAAAATGAAATTCAAAGAGTAGAATAGTATATAATTTTACAAAAAATAAATACTTCCATATGGTTGAGATACCGCCCAGAGTACCTCCTACTGCTAGCATGTTACATTCAATACAACATCGAACTCCATCGCTGTGGAGGACTCGCCCACCGTATCATGAACCGTGCCTAGACTACCGAGTTTACGGGTATACAAGGAACCATGGAAGGTAACCCACATCCCTCGGCCACGTGGTTCAGAGCACCGTGGGTGTAAGCACATGAAAAATAAGACCTATAACCTAAAATGAGCATAACTTTTGCATCCGTTGTCCGATCGGGGTCAACTTCTTTTTTCTAGAAAGATTGCGGTGACGCCAACACCGACAATAAGCGAATTCAAAGAGTAGAATAGTATATAATTTTTTCAAAAGAAATACATTCCTATGGTTAAGATACCGCCCCGAATACCTCCTACTACCAGCATGTTACATTCAATACAGCGTTGAACTCCATCGTGGTGGAGGACTTGCCCACGGTATCATGAACCGCGCCTAGACTACCAAGTTTATGGGTACACAAGGAACCATGGAAGGTAACCCGCATCCCTCGGCCACGTGGTTCATCACACCGTGGGTGTAAGCACATGAAAAATGAGACCAATAACCTAAAACGAGCACAACTTTTGCTTCCGTTGTCCGATAGGGGCATACTTTTTTTTTCCTAGAAAGCTTGCGGCAAGGCCAACACCGACAAAAATCGAAACTCAAAGAGTAGAATAGTATATAATTTTACAAAAAATAAATACATCCATATGGTTGAGATACCGCCCAGAGTACCTCCTACTGCTAGCATGTTACATTCAATACAACATCGAACTCCATCGCTGTGGAGGACTCGCCCACCGTATCATGAACCGTGCCTAGGCTACCGAGTTTACGGGTATACAAGGAACCATGGAAGGTAACCCACATCCCTCGGCCACGCGGTTCAGCACACCGTGGGTGTAAGCACATGAAAAATAAGACCTATAACCTAAAATGAGCATAACTTTTGCATCCGTTGTCCGATCGAGGCATACGTCTTTGTTCTAGAAAGCTTGCGGTAAGGCCAACACCGACAATAAGCGAAATTCAAAGAGTAGAATAGTATATAATTTTTTTCAAAATAAATACATTCCTATGGTTAAGATACAGCCCCAAATACCTCCTACTGCCAGCATGTTATATTCAATACAACGTCGAACTCCATCGTGGTGGAGGACTTGCCTACCGTATCATGAACCGCGCCTAGACTACCGAGTTTATGGGTACACAAGGAACCATGGAAGGTAACCCACATCCCTCAGCCACATGGTTCAGCACACCGTGGGTGTAAGCATTCTTACACATGAAAAATGGGACATATAACCTAAAACGAGCATAACTTTTGCATCCATTGTCCGATAGGGGCAAACTTTTTTTTTCTAGAAAGCTTGCAGCGAGGCCAACACCGACAAAAAGCAAAATTCAAAGAGTAGAATAGTATATAATTTTTTCAAAATAAATACTTCCCTATAGTTAAGATACCACTCAGAATATCTCCTACTGCTAGCATGTTACATTCAGTACAGCGACGAGCTCTGTCGTGGTGGAGGACTCGCAAACCGTCTCATGAACCGCGCCTAGACTACCGAGTTTATGGTTACACAAGGAACCATGGAAGGTAACCCACATCTCTCGGCCACGCGGTGTAGCACACCGTGGGTATAAGCACTTGAAAAATGAGACCTATGACCTAAAATGAGTGTAACTTTTGCGTCCGTTGTCTGTTAGGGCATACTTTTTTCTAGAAAGCTTGCGGCGAGGCCAACACTGACAGAAAATGAAATTCAAAGAGTAGAATAGTATATAATTTTACAAAAAATAAATACTTCCATATGGTTGAGATACCGCCCAGAGTACCTCCTACTGCTAGCATGTTACATTCAATACAACATCGAACTCCATCGCTGTGGAGGACTCGCCCACCGTATCATGAACCGTGCCTAGACTACCGAGTTTACGGGTATACAAGGAACCATGGAAGGTAACCCACATCCCTCGGCCACGTGGTTCAGAGCACCGTGGGTGTAAGCACATGAAAAATAAGACCTATAACCTAAAATGAGCATAACTTTTGCATCCGTTGTCCGATCGGGGTCAACTTCTTTTTTCTAGAAAGATTGCGGTGACGCCAACACCGACAATAAGCGAATTCAAAGAGTAGAATAGTATATAATTTTTTCAAAAGAAATACATTCCTATGGTTAAGATACCGCCCCGAATACCTCCTACTACCAGCATGTTACATTCAATACAGCGTTGAACTCCATCGTGGTGGAGGACTTGCCCACGGTATCATGAACCGCGCCTAGACTACCAAGTTTATGGGTACACAAGGAACCATGGAAGGTAACCCGCATCCCTCGGCCACGTGGTTCATCACACCGTGGGTGTAAGCACATGAAAAATGAGACCAATAACCTAAAACGAGCACAACTTTTGCTTCCGTTGTCCGATAGGGGCATACTTTTTTTTTCCTAGAAAGCTTGCGGCAAGGCCAACACCGACAAAAATCGAAACTCAAAGAGTAGAATAGTATATAATTTTACAAAAAATAAATACATCCATATGGTTGAGATACCGCCCAGAGTACCTCCTACTGCTAGCATGTTACATTCAATACAACATCGAACTCCATCGCTGTGGAGGACTCGCCCACCGTATCATGAACCGTGCCTAGGCTACCGAGTTTACGGGTATACAAGGAACCATGGAAGGTAACCCACATCCCTCGGCCACGCGGTTCAGCACACCGTGGGTGTAAGCACATGAAAAATAAGACCTATAACCTAAAATGAGCATAACTTTTGCATCCGTTGCCGATCGAGGCATACGTCTTTGTTCTAGAAAGCTTGCGGTAAGGCCAACACCGACAATAAGCGAAATTCAAAGAGTAGAATAGTATATAATTTTTTTCAAAATAAATACATTCCTATGGTTAAGATACAGCCCCAAATACCTCCTACTGCCAGCATGTTATATTCAATACAACGTCGAACTCCATCGTGGTGGAGGACTTGCCTACCGTATCATGAACCGCGCCTAGACTACCGAGTTTATGGGTACACAAGGAACCATGGAAGGTAACCCACATCCCTCAGCCACATGGTTCAGCACACCGTGGGTGTAAGCATTCTTACACATGAAAAATGGGACATATAACCTAAAACGAGCATAACTTTTGCATCCATTGTCCGATAGGGGCAAACTTTTTTTTTCTAGAAAGCTTGCAGCGAGGCCAACACCGACAAAAATCGAAATTCAAAGAGTAGAATAGTATATAATTTTACAAAAAATAAATACATCCCTATGGTTTAGATATAGCCTTGAGTACCTCCTACTGCTAGCATGTTACATTCAATACAGCGACGAACTCCATTGCTGTGGAGGACTCGCCTACCGTATCATGAACCGCGCCTAGACTACCGAGTTTATGGGTACCCAAGGAACCATGGAAGGTAACCCACATCCCTCGGCCACGTGGTTCAGCACACCGTGGGAGTAAGCAAATGAAAAATGAGACCTATCACCTAAAATCAGCGTAACTTTTGCATCCGTTGGCTATTAGGGGCATACTTTTTTCTAGAAAGCTTGTGGCAAGGCCAACACGGATAGAAAGCGAAATTCAAAGAGTAGAATAGTATATAATTTTACAAAAAATAAATACTTCCCTATGGTTGAGATACCGCCCCGAGTACCTCCTATTGCTAGCATGTTACATTCAATACAGCGTCGAACTCCATCGCTATGGAGGACTCGCCCACCATATTATGAACCGCACCTAGACTACCGAGTTTATGGGTACACAAGGAACCATGGAAGGTAACCCGCATCCCTCAGCCATGCGTTTCAGCACACCGTGGGTGTAAGCACATGAAAAATGAGACCTATATCCTAAAACGAGCATAACTTTTGCATCCGTTGTCTGATCAGGGCATACTTTTTTTTTCTAGAAAGATTGCGGCGAGGCCAACACCGAAAAAAGCGAAATTCAAAGAGTAGAATAGTATATAATATTTTTTAAAATAAATACTTTCCTATAGTTAAGATATCGCCCCGAATACCTCCGACTGCCAGCATGTTACATTCAATACAGCGATGAACTCTGTCGTGGTGGAGGACTCGCCTACCGTATCATGAACTGCGCCTAGACTATTGAGTTTATGGGTACACAAAGAACCATGGAAGGTAACCCACATCCCTCGGCCACGCGGTTCAGCACACTGTGGGTATAAGCACATGAAAAATGAGACCTATAACCAAAAACGAGTGTAACTTTTGCATCCATTGTTTGTTAGGGGCATATGATGTGGACAAGGGTTCCCAATCTTCCGAAATGTTCGAGATACGTTGATTTGGTTGGAGGCGACACACAAATCGATCCGGCTTCAGAACAGCACGTTCTAAACCCCGCAATCGTAGCACGTCGTCTCCTCTGGTTATCAACCGTCCTAATACGATTGACCTCACCGAGAAGGCTAATCCCTGCCCGCGAATCAAGAACTCAAGCAAGAACAAAGAAGAAGGCAACACAATTGCAGATGTATTATGAATCTCACGAAGTTGGGGTCTCACAAACCGTGATGACGGCGAAACTGTTATGAACAGAATAATCTAAGCAAAACCTGAACCCTAATAGTGCAGTGGCGGCTGTATATAAAGACACTAGGGTCGTGCAAGACCCTCTGGACGCGCCCCTAATTGGGCTCAACTAGCTACAAAGCCCAAAGGCCAAAAACAGGCGACGCAGCACCGAAACAGATTCTGGACTCTCTCTTGTTTCGACGATTCCCGATGACTCCGTATGAATTTTGATATGAGATCGGTGGAATTGGAAAGGTCTTCTTCTTATCTTTCCGTGCATATGTAGAACATCCATATCCGAGTCTGTATGCGTCCTGAGCCTCCATTTTAGTGCAGACTGGTCCTGAGCCCCAAAATAGACTCGAAGTCGGTTTTGGTTGGGCCTCCACCTTGGCTTCCACGTCCTTGCTGGTCCTCCACGTCTCCAAGTCCTTCTCCCATCATCTTCTGATCCTCTCCATGGTTCCTAATTATAATATAATCATTAGGTAGCAAACCATTCTCAAAAGTGACATATAATAAAGAATGTAGGAACGAGCTCACCTCTAAATTTAGTCGTCGTGCATGAGCTCTAGTCATTGGACCCTGCAAGTCCAGAATTGGAGGAGTGTTGCATGTATCCTTAGTAGTGATGTCCTCATCATCCTCCCCCTCTTGAAGTGGAGTTGTCCGTGACTCAAGCTCATTCTCTTCTCCCAAGTATGGTTTCAAATCTGAAATGTTAAAAGTAGGACTAACCCCGAACTCGGGAGGCAACTCAAGTTTGTATGCATTATCATTAATCTTCTCAATTATTTTGAAAGGACCATCAGCTCTAGGCATTAATTTAGACTTTCTCAAATCTGGAAATCTATCCTTTCTCAAGTGTAACCATACTAAATCTCCTACATCAAGTTTTACTTCTTTTCTACCTTTACTACCAACAATTTTATACTTTTCATTCACCTTTTCAATGTTAAGTCTAGTGGTCTCATGCATTTTCAAAATAAATTCAGCACACTCCATAGCATCAACATGAACTCTCTCATGAATAGGTAAAGGAAGTATATCAAGTGGAGTACGGGGATCAAAACCATACACTACCTTGAAAGGACTTACCTTGGTAGTAGAATATGTTGCCTGATTATATGCAAACTCAACATGAGGCAAACATTCTTCCCATTGCTTCAAATTTTTCTTCAAAATAGCTCTCAACATAGTACCCAAAGTGCGGTTCACCACCTCAGTTTGTCCATTAGTTTGTGGGTGACAAGTGGTAGAAAACAACAACTTTGTACCTAACTTATTCCAAAGCGTGCGCCAAAAGTGACTCAAGAATTTTGCATCACGATCTGAAACAATAGTAGAACGCATATCATGCAAACGTACAATTTCTTTGTAAAAGAGGTCAGCAATATAACTAGTATCATCAGTCTTATGACATGGTATAAAGTGTGCCATCTTAGAAAATCTATCCACAACAACAAAAATACTATCACTCCCCCTCTTAGTCCTAGGCAGTCCTAAAACAAAGTCCATAGAAATATCCGCCCAAGGAATAGAAGGAATAGGAAGTGGCATGTATAAACCGTGTGGATTCAAGCGAGACTTAGCTTTTTGACATGTAGTGCAGCGAGCAACAAAACGCTCAACATCTTTCCCCATCCTTGGCCAAAAGAAGTGTGTGGCCAAAATATCCTCCGTCTTCTTGGCACCAAAATGACCCATCAATCCACCTCCATGCGCCTCCTGTAACAACATAAGACGAACGGCACCAACTGGAATGCATAGGCGGTTAGCTCTAAACAAGAAGCCATCAGTCAACACAAATTTGTTCCATGCACGACCTTCTTTACAATGCAGCAATACATCTTTAAAATCAACATCAGCAGCATATTGTTCTTTAATTGCCTCAAGTCCAAAAATTCTACAATCAAGTTGAGACAATAAAGTATAGCGCCTAGATAAAGCATCAGCGATCACATTAATCCTTCCCTTTCTTATGTTTAATAATGTAAGGAAAAGGCTCAATAAACTCAATCCATTTAGCATGTCTACGGTTCAAATTATATTGAGAACGAATATACTTAAGTGATTCATGATCAGAATTAATAACAAATTCTTCGGGAAACAAATAATGACGCCACGTCTCTAAACAACGTATAAGTGCATACAATTCCTTATTATACGTGGAGTAATTCAAAACAGGCCCAGCAATTTTCTCACTAAAGTATGCAACATCTTGCATCAAAACACCACCAATGCCTATACCACTAGCATCACATTCAAGCTTAAAAATCTTATCAAAATTAGGTAATTGCAGCAATGGTGCATGTGTAAGTTTATCCTTCAAAGCATCAAAAGACTCATGATGTACCTTACCCCAATGGAAATCAACGCCCTTCTTTGTCAACTCATGCAAAGGTGCAGCAATGGTGCTGAAATCTTTGACAAAGCGGCGGTAGAAACCTGCAAGACCAAGAAAACTCCTCACCTGTGTGATAGTTTTTGGTACAGGCCAGCTCTTTATGGCTTCAATCTTCGCCTCATCCACCTCAATTCCCTGTGAAGTCACAACATAGCCAAGAAAATAGACTTGATCCGTGCAAAAGGTGCACTTCTCAAGGTTACCAAATAAATATGCATCTCGTAAAGCATCAAAAACAGCATGCAAATGATGCATATGTTCATCTATGGATTTGCTATAAATCAATATATCATCAAAGTAAACTACCACAAATTTGCCAATGAAAGCTCTTAAAACCTCATTCATCAAGCGCATGAAAGTACTAGGTGCATTAGTTAAACCAAAAGGCATTACTAACCACTCATATAATCCAAATTTGGTTTTGAAAGCTGTTTTCCATTCGTCTCCAAGTTTCATTCTAATTTGATAGTAGCCACTACGCAAATCAATTTTAGTGAAAATTATAGCACCACATAACTCATCAAGCATGTCGTCTAGCCTAGGAATAGGATGACGATACCTAATAGTAATATTATTAATGGCTCTACAATCTACACACATAAGCCAAGTACCATCTTTCTTAGGAACCAAAAGTACAGGGACAACACAAGGACTAAGTGATTGATGAACATACCCACGATCCAAAAGGTCTTGAACTTATCGGTGTATCTCCTTAGTCTCCTCAGGGTTGGTCCTATAAGCAGCACGGTTTGGCAAAGTAGCACCCAGAATCAAAATCAATTTGATGCTCAATTCCTCTCAAAGGTGGCAATCCCGGGGGTATCTCAGCTGGAAAAACATACTCATACTCCTGCAAAAGGTTAGTGACAGCAGGAGACAAAGCACTAGAAGAATATCATTAAGTGAAAACAAAGCTTCTTTGCATATCAAAGAATAGCAAATATCATCTTTATCAGAAATTTTAGCAAGCTTAGATTTTTTTGCAAGACATGAACGACCTTGTAATTTAATTCCAGCACCCATAGAACTTGAAGAATCATTAACATTACTAGGTGTAGAATTAGAATTAATAGGTTGTTGAATTTCAGGACCTTTATTTTTCAAACTAGCAGCTCTTTCTAAATCAGCTTGTACAATTTCAGCAGGGGTCATTGGTAACAAAGTAATTTTAGTTCCTTTATGCATAAAAGTGTACTTATTACTTCTACCATGGTGTACAACATCATTATCAAATTCCCAAGGTCTACCCAATAAAAGTGAACATGCTTGCATGGGTACAACATCACAATCAACAGAATCCACATAAGAACCAATGGAAAAAGGAACTCTGCAAGTTTGTATTACCTTAGCTTTTCCAGAGTCGTTTAACCACTGAATGTAGTACGGATGTGGATGTGGACGTGTGGACAAAGCAAGCTTGTTGATCACGTCAGAACTCACCAAGTTATTGCAGCTCCCTCCATCAATGATGACACATGCTCGGCGGTTCTTGATGATGAAGAAAATCTGGAACAAGTTGTGGCGCTGCATCGTCGCGGGCTGATGAACTTGAGTACTAAGGACACGTTGAACAATAATGTTCATGTATCCCGTGGTGTCTCCGCCTCTAAGGACAAGGTCACTGCTGGTGGCAGCGACGTCCTCCTCCTCAACCTTCACATCGGAGGTGCTCATGTAACCGCCATCGTCTGTTGCCACATATGCCCGCCTACATGGACAATCTTTCTGCATATGACCAAGTCCATGGCAGTGGTGGCACTGAATCCCTGTAGTGCGCCCCGTTGAAGCAATAGAGGAGGCACTACTAGCTGGTACCTGCACAGAAGTTTTACCTGAGCGCATAGAAGGTGCAGGGGCTGATCTTGGGGCTGCAGAAACAACACTGGTTCCCTTGGTAGCTGCTGGTGGGGGCGGCCGGAAAGATGGCCTGGGCAGCCCCGAAGTCCCCGTCGAGCGTCGGGGGTAGGAGTTCCTTGACTTGCTGTACTCCTCAAAAGCCTGGAAAAGTCCCTGTGATTCTTTCTCTGCAAGCATAACATACTGGAAACACTGGGTGAGGGTATAATATTCTTTATAATCAAGAATGTCCTGAATTTCTTTTCTTAAACCAGAATAAAAGCGAAAATCTAATCCTCTACTTTTTCAACTATGGCACAACGAAACAAACCCTTCTGAAGCTCACTAAAGTACTCCTAAACAGTTTTATCTTCTTGTTCTAAAGGCTGCAGTTTATTATGAATCTCTCTATAAAAAGAAGGAGGAACAAAACGATTACGCATTGCTACCTTATGTTCTTCCCAAGTAGTAGGCAAATCAGTTTCAGCAGCTAGACCACTCCACCAAACAATAGCAAAGTCCTTAAACTCACTAGTAGCTTGTCTAACTCTATGTTGTTCAGGAACAAGGTGGGCATTAAATTTTTGTTCTACAGTCATCTCCCAATCAAGATAAACATCACCATCATACTGACCCGAAAATGAAGGAATTGAAAACTTAATTTTAGCATACGGGTCATCTGGAGCATAGTTACCGTGTGGACGACGATTGTAGTTATGGAAACCACCCATACCTTGAGTGTTATGGTGCAAACGATGTCGTAATCTTGCGGTCCTTGTAGCTGACCTATCCACGGTGCCATCAGCCTTATACACCGTGTCTTCATCATGGACGTCTTCAACGTTGTTGTTGTTGTTATTGGTGTTCCTATTGTTGGTTTCAGGAGCGGTCTCCAACGTGACAACCTGATCGGTTAACTTAGAGACCCGCTTCTCTAACCGCTCGATGCTCTCTCCAATGTGAAGCTTGCTGACCGCATCAGTAACGGCTCTGGTGATCGTCTCTGCCAAATCACTCTGAGCAGCCTGCAAAGCCTTCTGGAGCTGCTCTTGGCTCACACACTCAGCAAATTGTGAGGGGGAAGCCATCTCTCCGTCGTCACTTCCTGCCATCACAAACACCAAAATTGGAAACAAACAGTGAAGGTTATCCCTACAAAACAGCTAAGCAGTGGTGCCTCTCAACACAGCAAAAGGTGACTCCTTACAAAGTTCTTACAAAGTTCTGAAAAGCAAAGCAAAGGATACTAGAGAGATATGTTCCACGATTGCAAGGGCCACAAAATAACCTGTGTGTTGTCCAGAAGAAATATGTAAAGCTAGGAAGGCCAAATATATATATGTAAGTGGTACACAAATCAAAAACAGATAGTAAAGCTGAATAAGTGCCCAAGTAACTTGTCCCTAGTTGCTGGTCTAAGTATGTCCCAGAACAGTAGTGATAGAAAAGTAGAAACAAGGAGACAAAGGCACAACAGGCGATAACAGGGGGCTAAGTGCAAAATAGCCAAATCCAGAAATTTGAGGAGGCTAGATGTAGCACTAGTAGAAATCCCAAATTTCTTTTTTTTTATTTTATTTTTTTGATATTTTTCTCCAACTCATTAACAATGGAGGAGAATCCACAAAAACTTTCAGCTCAAACAGAGGTAGGATGTGGCCTACAGAAAATCTTGAAGTTGCAGAAAACGTCGGGTTTAAACTTAAATCAATTTTTTATTTATCTTCCCGATTTTTTTTGAATTTTTTGATGAGGTCACACAGGGTGGAGCCTGGTGTGGGTATGCCCAACTTTGAGTCAAGAATCTCCTGTAAAAATTTCAGCCAAAACGGACAACCGAGCGAAAAGTTATGCCCGTTTTACCGAAGGGGGGTCGGAGTCGGTTTTCCAGAATCCCGAATCGGGTTAGGGATCGGGTAAGTTTATTTTTTTGGTGGCGTGGATGCAGCGGAAAGGGGAATTTGTGGTGATTAGTCCGGGGTGTTGAGGGTGTGTTCAGGGTGGGATTAGGGCGAGACTAGGCTAGGTGTGTCGATCAATCAACCCTAGCACAAAAAGGCCACAAAGCAGAGGATGGTGAAGGGGATGGCGGCTAGGGTTGCAAGGGAAACACTACTGACGACAAAAACATAAACTAAACCAGCGACTAAACAAGAAATAGGGCACAAACTCAACACTACGGACTCTGAAATTGAAATATGCAAAGGCTAAACACGTGGTTATGGGCGGAGGGGAAAAAAAATTTTGGGCTTTTCTGTGGACGATAGGATGAACACAAAACGAAATTAACTAAGGGTAGTATGAACCTGACGGTGCACCTGAAGCTGTAATTACCACTTGATGTGGACAAGGGTTCCCGATCTTCCGAAAGGTACGAGATACGTTGATTTGGTCGAAGGCGACACACAAATCGATCCGGCTTCAGAACAGCACGTTCTAAACCCCGCAATCGTAGCACGTCGTCTCCTCTGGTTATCAACCGTCCTAAAATGATTGACCTCGCCGAGAAGGCTAATCTCTGCCTGCGAATCAAGAACACAAGCAAGAACAAAGAAGAAGGAAACACAATTGCAAATGTATTATGAATCTCACGAAGTTGGGGTCTCACAAACCGTGATGACGGCGAAACTGTTATGAACAGAATAATCTAAGCAAAACCCGAGCCCTAATACTGCAGCGGCGGCTGTATATAAAGACCCTATGGTCGTGCAAGACCCTCTGGATGCGCCCCTAATTGGGCTCAACTAGATACAAAGCCCAAAGGCCAAAAACAGGCGACGCAGCACCGAAACAGATTCTGAACTCTCTCTTGTTTCGACGATTCCCGATGACTCCGGATGAATTTTGATATGAGACCGGCGGCATTGGAAAGGTCTTCTTCTTATCTTTCCGTGCATATGTAGAACATCCAAATCCGAGTCCGTATGCGTCCTGAGCCTCCGTTTTAGTACAGACTGGTCCTGAGCCCCGAAACAGACTCGAAGTCGGTTTTGGTTGGGCCTCCACCTTGCTTTCCACGTCCTTGCTGGTCCTCCACGTCTCCAAGTCCTTCTCCCATCATCTTCTGATCCTCTCCATGGTTCCTAATTACAATATAATCATTAGGTAGCAAACCATTCTCAAAAGTGACATATAATAAAGAATGTAGGAACGAGCTCACCTCTAAATTTAGTCGTCGTGCACGAGCTCTAGTCATTGGACCCTGCAAGTCCAGAATTGGAGGAGTGTTGCATGTATCCTTAGGAGTGATGTCCTCATCATCCTCCCCCTCTTGAAGTGGAGTTGTCCGTGACTCAAGCTCATTCTCTTCTCCCAAGTATGGTTTCAAATCTGAAATGTTAAAAGTAGGACTAACCCCGAACTCGGGAGGCAACTCAAGTTTGTATGCATTATCATTAATCTTCTCAATTATTTTGAAAGGACCATCAGCTCTAGGCATTAATTTAGACTTTCTCAAATCTGGAAATCTATCCTTTCTCAAGTGTCACCATACTAAATCTCCTACATCAAGTTTTACTTCTTTTCTACCTTTACTACCAGCAATTTTATACTTTTCATTCACCTTTTCAATGTTAAGTCTAGTGGTCTCATGCATTTTCAAAATAAATTCAGCACACTCCATAGCATCAACATGAACTCTCTCATGAATAGGTAAAGGAAGTATATCAAGTGGAGTACGGGGATCAAAACCATACACTACCTTGAAAGGACTTACCTTGGTAGTAGAATATGTTGCCCGATTATATGCAAACTCAACATGAGGCAAACATTCTTCCCATTGCTTCAGATTTTTCTTCAAAATAGCTCTCAACATAGTACCCAAAGTGCGGTTCACCACCTCAGTTTGTCCATTAGTTTGTGGGTGACAAGTGGTAGAAAACAACAACTTTGTACCCAACTTATTCCAAAGCGTGCGCCAAAAGTGACTCAAGAATTTTGCATCATGATCTGAAACAATAGTAGAACGCATATCATGCAAACGTACAATTTCTTTGTAAAAGAGGTCAGCAATATAACTAGCATCATCAGTCTTATGACATGGTATAAAGTGTGCCATCTTAGAAAATCTATCCACAACAACAAAAATACTATCACTCCCCCTCTTTGTCCTAGGCAGTCCTAAAACAAAGTCCATAGAAATATCCGCCCAAGGAATAGAAGGAATAGGAAGTGGCATGTATAAACCGTGTGGATTCAAGCGAGACTTAGCTTTTTGACATGTAGTGCAGCGAGCAACAAAACGCTCAACATCTTTCCCCATCCTTGGCCAAAAGAAGTGTGTGGCCAAAATATCCTCCGTCTTCTTGGCACCAAAATGACCCATCAATCCACCTCCATGCGCCTCCTATAACAACATAAGACGAACGGCACCAACTGGAATGCATAGGCGGTTAGCTCTAAACAAGAAGCCATCAGTCAACACAAATTTGTTCCATGCACGACCTTCTTTACAATGCAGCAATACATCTTTAAAATCAACATCAGCAGCATATTGTTCTTTAATTGCCTCAAGTCCAAAAATTCTACAATCAAGTTGAGACAATAAAGAATAGCGCCTAGATAAAGCATCAGCGATCACATTAATCCTTCCCTTTCTTATGTTTAATAATGTAAGGAAAAGGCTCAATAAACTCAATCCATTTAGCATGTCTACGGTTCAAATTACATTGAGAACAAATATACTTAAGTGATTCATGATCAGAATGAATAACAAATTCTTTGGGAAACAAATAATGACGCCACGTCTCTAAACAACGTATAAGTGCATACAATTCCTTATCATACGTGGAGTAATTCAAAACAGGCCCAGCAATTTTCTCACTAAAGTATGCAACATCTTGCATCAAAACACCACCAATGCCTATACCACTAGCATCACATTCAAGCTTAAAAATCTTATCAAAATTAGGTAATTGCAGTAATGGTGCATGTGTAAGTTTATCCTTCAAAGCATCAAAAGACTCATGATGTACCTTACCCCAATGGAAATCAACGCCCTTCTTTGTCAACTCATGCAAAGGTGCAGCAATGGTGCTGAAATCTTTGACAAAGCGGCGGTAGAAACCTGCAAGACCAAGAAAACTCCTCACCTGTGTGATAGTTTTTGGTACAGGCCAGCTCTTTATGGCTTCAATCTTCGCCTCATCCACCTCAATTCCGTGTGAAGTCACAACATAGCCAAGAAAAGAGACTTGATCCGTGCAAAAGGTGCACTTCTCAAGGTTACCAAATAAATATGCATCTCGTAAAGCATCAAAAACAGCATGCAAATGATGCATATGTTCATCTATGGATTTGCTATAAATCAATATATCATCAAAGTAAACTACCACAAATTTGCCAATGAAAGCTCTTAAAACCTCATTCATCAAGCGCATGAAAGTACTAGGTGCATTAGTTAAACCAAAAGGCATTACTAACCACTCATATAATCCAAATTTGGTTTTGAAAGCTGTTTTCCATTCGTCTCCAAGTTTCATTCTAATTTGATAGTAGCCACTACGCAAATCAATTTTAGTGAAAATTATAGCACCACATAACTCATCAAGCATGTCGTCTAGCCTAGGAATAGGATGACGATACCTAATAGTAATATTATTAATGGCTCTACAATCTACACACATAAGCCAAGTACCATCTTTCTTAGGAACCAAAAGTACAGGGACAGCACAAGGACTAAGTGATTGACGAACATACCCACGATCCAAAAGGTCTTGAACTTATCGGTGTATCTCCTTAGTCTCCTCAGGGTTGGTCCTATAAGCAGCACGGTTTGGCAAAGTAGCACCCAGAATCAAAATCAATTTGATGCTCAATTCCTCTCAAAGGTGGCAATCCCGGGGGTATCTCAGCTGGAAAAACATCCTCATACTTCTGCAAAAGGTTAGTGACAGCAGGAGACAAAGCACTAGAAGAATATCATTAAGTGAAAACAAAGCTTCTTTGCATATCAAAGAATAGCAAATATCATCTTTATCAGAAATTTTAGCAAGCTTAGATTTTTTTGCAAGACATGAACGACCTTGTAATTTAATTCCAGCACCCATAGAACTTGAAGAATCATTAACATTACTAGGTGTAGAATTAGAATTAATAGGTTGTTGAATTTCAGGACCTTTATTTTTCAAACTAGCAGCTCTTTCTAAATCAGCTTGTACAATTTCAGCAGGGGTCATTGGTAACAAAGTAATTTTAGTTCCTTTATGCATAAAAGTGTACTTATTACTTCTACCATGGTGTACAACATCATTATCAAATTCCCAAGGTCTACCCAATAAAAGTGAACATGCTTGCATGGGTACAACATCACAATCAACAGAATCCACATAAGAACCAATGGAAAAAGGAACTCTGCAAGTTTGTATTACCTTAGCTTTTCCAGAGTCGTTTAACCACTGAATGTAGTACGGATGTGGATGTGGACGTGTGGACAAAGCAAGCTTGTTGATCACGTCAGAACTCACCAAGTTATTGCAGCTCCCTCCATCAATGATGACACATGCTCGGCGGTTCTTGATGATGAAGAAAATCTGGAACAAGTTGTGGTGCTGCATCGTCGCGGGCTGATGAACTTGAGTACTAAGGACACGTTGAACAATAATGTTCATGTATCCCATGGTGTCTCCGCCTCTAAGGACAAGGTCACTGCTGGTGGCAGCGACGTCCTCCTCCTCAACCTCCACATCGGAGGTGCTCATGTAACCGCCATCGTCTGTTGCCACATATGCCCGCCTACATGGACAATCTTTCTGCATATGACCAAGTCCATGGCAGCGGTGGCACTGAATCCCTGTAGTGCGCCCCGTCGAAGCAATAGAGGAGGCACTACTAGCTGGTACCTGCACAGAAGTTTTACCTGAGCGCATAGAAGGTGCAGGGGCTGATCTTGGGGCTGTAGAAACAACACTGGTTCCCTTGGTAGCTGCTGGTGGGGGCGGCCGGAAAGATGGCCTGGGCAGCCCCGAAGTCCCCGTTGAGCGTCGGGGGTAGGAGTTCCTTGACTTGCTGTACTCCTCAAAAGCCTGGAAAAGTCCCTGTGATTCTTTCTCTGCAAGCATAGCATACTGGAAACACTGGGTGAGGGTATAATATTCTTTATAATCAAGAATGTCGTGAATTTCTTTTCTTAAACCAGAATAAAAGCGAAAATCTAATCCTCTACTTTTTCAACTATGGCACAACGAAACAAACCCTTCTGAAGCTCACTAAAGTACTCCTGAACAGTTTTATCTCCTTGTTCTAAAGGCTGCAGTTTATTATGAATCTCTCTATAAAAAGAAGGAGGAACAAAACGATCATGCATTGCTACCTTATGTTCTTCCCAAGTAGTAGGCAAATCAGTTTCAGCAGCTAGACCACTCCACCAAACAATAGCAAAGTCCTTAAACTCACTAGTAGCTTGTCTAACTCTATGTTGTTCAGGAACAAGGTGGGCATTAAATTTTTGTTCTACAGTCATCTCCCAATCAAGATAAACATCACCATCATACTGACTCGAAAATGAAGGAATTGAAAACTTAATTTTAGCATACGGGTCATCTGGAGCATAGTTACCATGTGGACGACGATTGTAGTTATGGAAACCACCCATACCTTGAGTGTTATGGTGCAAACGACGTCGTAATCTTGCGGTCCTTGTAGCTGACCTATCCACGGTGCCATCAGCCTTATACACCGTGTCTTCATCATGGACGTCTTCAACGTTGTTGTTGTTGTTATTGGTGTTCCTATTGTTGGTTTCAGGAGCGGTCTCCAATGTGACAACCTGATCGGTTAACTTAGAGACCCGCTTCTCTAACCGCTCGATGCTCTCTCCAATGTGAAGCTTGCTGACTGCATCAGTAACGGCTCTGGTGATCGTCTCTGCTAAATCACTCTAAGCAGCCTGCAAAGCCTTCTGGAGCTGCTCTTGGCTCACGCACTCAGCAAATTGTGAGGGGGAAGCCATCTCTCCGTCGTCACTTCCTGCCATCACAAACACCAAAATAGGAAACAAACAGTGAAGGTTATCCCTACAAAACAGCTAAGCAGTGGTGCCTCTCAACACAGCAAAAGGTGACTCCTTACAAAGTTCTTACAAAGTTCTGAAAAGCAAAGCAAAGGATACCAGAGAGATATGTTCCACGATTGCAAGGGTCACAAAATAACCTGTGTGTTGTCCAGAAGAAATATGTAAAGCTAGGAAGGCCAAATATATATATGTGAGTGGTACACAAATAAAAAACAGATAGTAAAGCTGAATAAGTGCCCAAGTAACTTGTCCCTAGTTGCTGGTCTAAGTATGTCCCAGAACAGTAGTGATAGCAAAGTAGAAACAAGGAGACAAAGGCACAACAGGCGATAACAGGGGGCTAAGTGCAAAATAGCCAAATCCAGAAATTTGAGGAGGCTAGATGTAGCACTAGTAGAAATCCCAAATTTCTTTTTTTTTATTTTATTTTTTTGATATTTTTCTCCAACTCATTAACAATGGAGGAGAATCCACAAAAACTTTCAGCTCAAACAGAGGTAGGATGTGGCCTACAGAAAATCTTGAAGTTGCAGAAAACGTCGGGTTTAAACTTAAATCAATTTTTTATTTATCTTCCCGATTTTTTTTGAATTTTTTGATGAGGTCACACAGGGTGGAGCCTGGTGTGGGTATGCCCAACTTTGAGTCAAGAATCTCCTGTAAAAATTTCAGCCAAAATGGACAACCGAGCGAAAAGTTATGCCCGTTTTACCGAAGGGGGGTCGGAGTCGGTTTTCCAGAATCCCGAATCGGGTTAGGGATCGGGTAAGTTTATTTTTTTGGCGGCGTGGATGCAGCGGAAAGGGGAATTTGTGGTGATTAGTCCGGGGTGTTGAGGGTGTGTTCAGGGTGGGATTAGGGTGAGACTAGGCTAGGTGTGTCGATCAATCAACCCTAGCACAAAAAGGCCACAAAGCAGAGGATGGTGAAGGGGATGGCGGCTAGGGTTGCAAGGGAAACACTACTGATGACAAAAACATAAACTAAACCAGCGACTAAACAAGAAATAGGGCACAAACTCAACACTACGGACTCTGAAATTGAAATATGCAAAGGCTAAACACGTGGTTATGGGCGGAGGGGAAAAAAAATTTTGGGCTTTTCTGTGGACGATAGGATGAACACAAAACGAAATTAACTAAGGGTAGTATGAACCTGACGGTGCACCTGAAGCTGTAATTACCACTTGATGTGGACAAGGGTTCCCGATCTTCCGAAAGGTTCGAGATACGTTGATTTGGTCGAAGGCGACACACAAATCGATCCGGCTTCAGAACAGCACGTTCTAAACCCCGCAATCGTAGCACGTCGTCTCCTCTGGTTATCAACCGTCCTAAAATGATTGACCTCGCCGAGAAGGCTAATCTCTGCCTGCGAATCAAGAACACAAGCAAGAACAAAGAAGAAGGCAACACAATTGCAGATGTATTATGAATCTCACGAAGTTGGGGTCTCACAAACCGTGATGACAGCGAAACTGTTATAAACAGAATAATCTAAGCAAAACCCGAGCCCTAATAGTGCAGCGGCGGCTGTATATAAAGACCCTAGGATCGTGCAAGACCCTCTGGATGCGCCCCTAATTGGGCTCAACTAGATACAAAGCCCAAAGGCCAAAAACAGGCGACGCAGCACCGAAACAGATTCTGGACTCTCTCTTGTTTCGACGATTCCCGATGACTCCGAATGAATTTTGATATGAGACCGGCGGCATTGGAAAGGTCTTCTTCTTATCTTTCCGTGCATATGTAGAACTTCCAAATCCGAGTCCGTATGCGTCCTGAGCCTCCGTTTTAGTGCAGACTGGTCCTGAGCCCCGAAACAGACTCGAAGTCGGTTTTGGTTGGGCCTCCACCTTGCTTTCCACGTCCTTGCTGGTCCTCCACGTCTCCAAGTCCTTCTCCCATCATCTCCTGGTCCTCTCCATGGTTCCTAATTACAATATAATCATTAGGTAGCAAACCATTCTCAAAAATGACATATAATAAAGAATGTAGGAACGAGCTCACCTCTAAATTTAGTCGTCGTGCACGAGCTCTAGTCATTGGACCTTGTAAGTCCAGAATTGGAGGAGTGTTGCATGTATCCTTAGGAGTGATGTCCTCATCAGGAATAGTATGTAATTTTAAAAAAATAAATACTTCCCCATGGTTGAGATACCGCCTTGAGTACCTCCTACTGATAGCATGTTACATTCAATACAACGTCGAACTCCATCGCTGTGGAGGACTCGCCCACCGTATTATGAACCGCGCCTAGGCTACCGAGTTTACGGGTATACAAGGAACAATGGAAGGTAACCCACATCCCTTGGCCATGCGGTTCAGCACACCGTGGGTATAAGTACTTGAAAAATGAGACCTATAACCTAAAACGAGCATAACTTTTGCATCCGTTGTCCGATCAGGGCATACTTTTTTCAAGATAGCTTGCGGCGAGGCCAACGCCGACAAAAAGCGAAATTCAAACACTAGAATAGTACACAATTTTTTACAAAATAAATACTTAGCTATGGTTAAGATACCGCCCTGAATACCTGCTACTGCCTGCATGTTACATTCAATACAGTGTCAAACTCCATCGCGGTGGAGGACTCACCCACCGTATCATGAACCGCGCCTAGATTACTGAGTTTATCGGTACAAGGAACCATGGAAGGTAACCCACATTCCTCAGCGACACGGTTCAGCACACCGTGGGTGTAAGCACATGAAAAATGAGACCTATAACCTAAAACGAGCGTAACTTTTGTGTCCGTTGTTTGTTAGGGGCATACTTTTATTCTAGAAAGCTTGCGGCGAGGCCAACACTGACAGAAACCGAAATCCAAAGAGTGGAATAGTATATAATTTTACAAAAAACAAATACTTCCCTACAGTTGAGATACCGCCCTGAGTGCCTCCTACTGCTAGCATGTTACATTCAATACAACGTCGAACTCCATCGTTGTGGAGGACTCGCCCACCGTATCATGAACCGCGCCTAGACTACCGAGTTTATGGGTACACAAGGAACCATGGAAGGTAACCCACATTCGTCAGCCACGCGGTTCAGCACACCGTGGGTGCAAGCACACGAAAAATGAGATCCTTAACCTAAAACGAGCGTAACTTTTGCGTCCGTTGTCCGATCGGGGCATACTTTTTTTTCTAGAAAGCTTGCAGCGAGGCCAACACCGACAAAAAGCAAAATTCAAAGAGTAGAATAGTATATAATTTTTTACAAAATAAATACTTCCCTATGGTTAAGATACCACTCCGAATACCTCCTACTACTAGCATGTTACATTCAATATAGCATCAAACTCCATCGTGGTGGAGGACTGGCCCACCGTATCATGAACCGCGCCTAGACTACCGATTTTATGGGTACACAAGGAATCATGGAAGATAACCCACATCCCTCGGCCACACAGTTCAGCACACCGTGGGTGTTAGCACATGAAAAATGGGACCCTTAACCTAAAATCAGCGTAACTTTTGCGTCCGTTGTCCCATCGGGGCATACACTTTTTTTTCTAGAAAGCTTACGGCGAGGCCAACACCGACAAAAAGCGAAATTCAAAGAGTAGAATAGTATATAATTTTTTTCAGAATAAATACTTCCCTATGGTTAAGATACTGCCCTGAATACCTCCTACTGCCAGCCTATGATATTCAATACAGCGTCGAACTCCATCGTGGGGGAGGACTCGCCCACCGTATCATGAACCGCACCTAGACTACGGAGTTTATGGGCACACAAGGAACCATGGAAGGTAACCCGCATCCCTCGGCCACGCGGTTCAGCACACCATGGGTGTAAGCACATGAAAAATGAGACTTATAACCTAAAACGAGCATAACTTTTGCGTCCGTTGTCCGTTAGGGGCATACTTTTTTTCTAGAAAGTTTGCCGCGAGGCCAACACCAATAGAGAGTGAAATTAAAAGAGTAGAATAGTATATAATTTTACAAAAATATAAATACTTCCCTAAGGTTGAGATATCACCCTGAGTACCTCCTGCTGCTAGCATATTACATTCAATACAACGTCGAACTCCATCGCTATGGAGGACTCACCCACCGTATCATAAACCGCACCAAGACTACCGAGTTTATGGCTATACAAGGACCATGGAAGGTAACCCACATCCCTCGCGTGGCCACGCGGTTCAGCACACCATGGGTGTAAGCACATGAAAAATGAGACCTGTAACCTAAAACAAGAGTAACTTTTGCGTCCGTTGTTCGATAGGGCCATACTTTTTTTCTAGAAAGCTTGCAGTGAGGCCAACACTGACAAAAAGCAAAATTCAAAGAGTAGAATAGTATATAATTATTTTCAAAATAGATACATCCCTATGATTAAGATACCGCCCCGAATATCTCCTACTGCTAGCATGTTACATTCAATACAGCGTCGAACTCCATCGTGGTGGAGGACTCGCCCATCGTATCATGAACCGCGCATAGACTACCGAGTTTATGGGTACGCAAGGAACCATGGAAGGTAACCCACATACCTCAGCCATGCGGTTCAGCACACCATGGGTGTAAGCACATGAAAAATGAGACCTATAACCTAAAACGAGCGTAACTTTTGTGTCTGTTGTCTATTAGGGGCATACTTTTTTTTCTATAAAGCTTGCGGCGAGGCCAACACTGACAGAAAGCAAAATTCAATGAGTTGAATAGTATATAATTTTACAAAAAATAAATTCTTCCCTATGGTTGAGATACTGCCCTGAGTACCTCCTACTGCTAGCATGTTACTTTCAATACAACATCGAACTCCATCGCTGTGGAGGACTCGCCCACCGTATCAGGAACCGCGCCTAGGCTAGCGAGTTTTCGGGTATATAAGGAACCATGGAAGGTAACCAACATCCCTTGGCTATGCGGTTCTGCACACCGTGCGTGTAAGTACATGAAAAATGAGACCTATAACCTAAAACGAGCATAACTTTTGCATCCGTTGTCCGATCGGGGCATACTTTTTTTTCTAGAAAGCTTGCAGCGAGGCCTACACCGACAAAAAGCAAAATTCAAAGAGTAGAATAGTATATAATTTTTTACAAAATAAATACTTCCCTATAGTTAAGATACTGCCCTGAATACCTGCTACTGCCAGCATGTTACATTCAATACAGCGTCGAACTCCATCGCGGTGGAGGACTCACCCACCGTATCATGAACCGCGCCTAGACTAACAAGTTTATGGGTACACAAGGAACCATGCAAGGTAACCCACATCCCTCGGCCACGCAGTTCAGCACACCGTGGGTGTATGGACATGAAAAATGAGACCTATAACCTAAAATAAGCGTAACTTTTGCGTCCGTTGTCTGTTAGGGGCATCCTTTTATTCTAGAAAGCTTGCGGCGAGGCCAACACTGACAAAAAGCAAAATTCAAAGAGTAGAATAGTATATAATTTTACAAAAAATAAATACATTCCTATGGTTGAGATACTGCCCTGAGTACCTCCTATAGCTAGCATGTTACATTCAATACAGCGTCTATCTCCATCGCTGTGGAGGACTCGCCTACCGTATCATGAACCGCGCCTAGACTACCATGTTTATGAGTACACAAGGAACCATGGAAGGTAACCCACATCCCTCGGCCACACGGTTCAGCACACCGTGGGTATAAGCACATGAAAAATGAGACCTATAACCTAAAATGAGTGTAACTTTTGCGTCCGCTGTCTGTTAGGGGCATACATTTTTTCTAGAAAGCTTACGGTGAGGCCAACACCAACAGATAGCAAAATTCAAAGAGTAGAATAGTATATAATTTTACAAAAAAAAACTTCCCTATGGTTGAGATACCCTCCCGAGTACCTCCTACTGCTAGCATGTACATTCAATACAACGTCAAACTCCATCACTGTGGAGGACTTGCCCATCGTATCATAAACCGCGCCTAGACTACCGAGTTTACGGGTATACAAGGAACCATAGAAGGTAACCCACATCCCTCGTCCATGCGGTTCAGCACACCGTGGGTGTAAGCACATGAAAAATAAGACATATAACCTAAAACGATCGTATCTTTTGCGTCCGTTGTCCGTTAGGGGCATAATTTTATTCTAGAAAGCTTGCGGCGAGGCCAACACTGACAAAAAGCGAAATTCAAAGAGTAGAATAGTATATAATTTTACATAAAATAAATACATCCCTATGGTTGAGATACTGTCCTGAGTACCTCCTACTGCTAGCATGTTGCATTCAATACAACGACGAACTTCATCATTGTGCAGGACTCGCCCACCGTATCATGAACCGCGCCTAGAATCCCGTGTTAATGGCTATACAAGGAACCATTGAAGGTAACCCACATCCCATGGCCATGCGGTACAGCACACCGTGGGTGTAAGCACATAAAAAATGAGACCTATAACCTAAAACGAGCATAACTTTTGCATCCGTTGTCCGATCGGGGCATATTTTTTTTCTAGAAAGCTTGCGGTGAGGCCAACACCGACAAAACTGAAATTCAAAGAGTAGAATAGTATATAATTTTACAAAAAATAAATACATCCATATGGTTGAGATACTGCCCTGAGTACCTCCTACTGATAGGATGTTACATTCAATACAGCGTCGATCTCCATCACTGTGGAGGACTCGCCCACCGTATCATGAACTGTGCCTAGACTACTGAGTTTATGGGTACACAAGGAACCATGGAAGGTAACCCACATCCCTTGGCCACATGGTTCAGCACATCGTGGGTGTAAGCACATGAAAAATGAGACCTATATCCTAAAACGAGCGTAACTTTTATGTCCGTCGTCCGTTAGGGGCATACTTTTTTTCTAGAAAGCTTGTGGTGAGGCCAACACCAACAGATAGCGAAATTCAAAGAGTAGAATAGTATATAATTTTTCAAAAAATAAATACTTCCTTGTGGTTGAGATACTGCCCCGAGCACCTCCTACTGCTAGCATAACTTTTGCATCTGTTGTCCGATCGGGGCATACTTTTTTTTATAGAAAGGTTGTGGCGAGGCCAACACCGACAAAAAGCGAAATTCAAAGTGTAGAATAGTATATAATTTTTTTCAAAATAAATGCTTCCCTACAGTTAAGATATAGCCCCGAATACCTCCTACTGCCAGCATGTTACATTCAATACAGTGATGAACTCCGTCGTGGTGGAGGACTCGCCTACCGTATCATGAACCGCGCCTAGACTACTGAGTCTATGGATACACAAGGAACCATAGAAGGTAACCCACATCCCACAGCCACACGGTTCAGCACACCGTGGGTGTAAGCACATGAAAAATGAGACCTATAACGTAAAATGAGCATAACTTTTGCATCCGTTGTCCGATCGGGGCATAACTTTTTTCAAGAAAGCTTGCGGCGAGGCCAACACCTACAGAAAGTGAAATTCAAAGAGTAGAATAGTATATAATTTTTTCAAAATAAATACTTCCCTATGGTTAAGATACCGCCCCGAATACCTCCTACTGCCAGCATGTTACATTCAATACAGCGTTGAACTCCATCGTGCTGGAGGACTCGCCCACCGTATCATGAACTGTGCCTAGACTACCGAGTTTACGGGTATACAAGGAACCATGCAAGGTAACCCACATCCCTCGTCCATGCGGTTCAGCACACCGTGGGTGTAAGCACATGAAAAATAAGACATATAACCTAAAACGAGCGTATCTTTTGCGTCCGTTGTCCGTTAGGGGCATAATTTTATTCTAGAAAGCTTGCGGCGAGGCCAACACTGACAAAAAGCGAAATTCAAAGAGTAGAATAGTATATAATTTTACAAAAAATAAATACATCCCTATGGTTGAGATACTGTCCTGAGTACCTCCTACTGCTAGCATGTTGCATTCAATACAACGACGAACTTCATCATTGTGCAGGACTCGCCCACCGTATCATGAACCGCGCCTAGAATCCCGTGTTAATGGCTATACAAGGAACCATGGAAGGTAACCCACATCCCATGGCCATGCGGTACAGCACACCGTGGGTGTAAGCACATAAAAAATGAGACCTATAACCTAAAACGAGCATAACTTTTGCATCCGTTGTCCGATCGGGGCATATTTTTTTTTCTAGAAAGCTTGCGGTGAGGCCAACACCGACAAAACTGAAATTCAAAGAGTAGAATAGTATATAATTTTACAAAAAATAAATACATCCATATGGTTGAGATACTGCCCCGAGTACCTCCTACTGATAGGATGTTATATTCAATACAGCGTCGATCTCCATCACTGTGGAGGACTCGCCCACCGTATCATGAACTGTGCCTAGACTACTGAGTTTATGGGTACACAAGGAACCATGGAAGGTAACCCACATCCCTCGGCCACATGGTTCAGCACATCGTGGGTGTAAGCACATGAAAAATGAGACCTATATCCTAAAAAGAGCGTAACTTTTATGTCCGTCGTCCGTTAGGGGCATACTTTTTTTCTAGAAAGCTTGTGGTGAGGCCAACACCAACAGATAGCAAAATTCAAAGAGTAGAATAGTATATAATATTTCAAAAAATAAATACTTCCTTGTGGTTGAGATACTGCCCCGAGTACCTCCTACTGCTAGCATAACTTTTGCATCTGTTGTCCGATCGGGGCATACTTTTTTTTATAGAAAGGTTGTGGCGAGGCCAACACCGACAAAAAGCGAAATTCAAAGTGTAGAATAGTATATAATTTTTTTCAAAATAAATGCTTCCCTACAGTTAAGATATAGCCCCGAATACCTCCTACTGCCAGCATGTTACATTCAATACAGTGATGAACTCCGTCGTGGTGGAGGACTCGCCTACCGTATCATGAACCGCGCCTAGACTACTGAGTCTATGGATACACAAGGAACCATAGAAGGTAACCCACATCCCACAGCCACACGGTTCAGCACACCGTGGGTGTAAGCACATGAAAAATGAGACCTATAACGTAAAATGAGCATAACTTTTGCATCCGTTGTCCGATCGGGGCATAACTTTTTTCAAGAAAGCTTGCAGCGAGGCCAACACCTACAGAAAGTGAAATTCAAAGAGTAGAATAGTATATAATTTTTTCAAAATAAATACTTCCCTATGGTTAAGATACCGCCCCGAATACCTCCTACTGCCAGCATGTTACATTCAATACAGCGTTGAACTCCATCGTGCTGGAGGTCTCACCCACCATATCATGAACCGTGCCTAGACTACCAAGTTTATGGGTACACAAGGAACCATGCAAGGTAACCCACATCCCTCGGCCACACGGTTCAGCACACGGTGGGTGTAAGCACATGAAAAATGAGACACATAACCTAAAACGAGCGTAACTTTTGCATCCGTTGTCCGTCAAAGGCATATTTTTATTCTAGTAAGCTTGCGGCAAGGCCAACACTGACAAAAAGCAAAATTCAAAGAGTAGAATAGTATATAATGTGACAAAAAATAAATACATCCCTATGGTTGAGATACTGTCCTGAGTACCTCCTACTGCTAGCATGTTATAGTCAATACAACGTCAAACTCCATCGCTGTGGAGGACTCACCCACCGTATTAGGAACCGCGCCTAGACTACCAAGTTTATGGGTAGCCAAGGAACCATGCAAGGTAACCCACATCCCTCGGCCACGTGGTTCAGCACACCGTGGGTGTAAGCACATGAAAAATGAGATAGATAACCTAACACGAGTGTAACTTTTGCATCCGTTGTCCGTTAGAGGCATACTTTTATTCTAGAAAGCTTGCGGCGAGGCCAACACTGACAAAAAGAGAAATTCAAAGAGTAGAATAGTGTATAATTTTACAAAAAATAGATACATCCCTATGGTTGAGATACTCTCCTGAGTACCTCCTACTGCTAGCATGTTACATTCAATACAACGACGAACTTCATCGCTGTGCAGGACTCGCCCACCGTATCATGAACCACGCCTAGACTACCGAGTTTATGGCTATACAAGGAACCATGGAAGGTAACCCACATCCCACGGCCATGCGGTTCAGCACACCGTGGGTGTAAGCACATGAAAAATAAGACCTATAACCTAAAACGAGCATAACTTTCGCGTCCGTTGTCTGATCGGGGCATACTTTTTATTCTAGAAAGCTTGTGGTGAGGCCAACACCAACAAAAAGCGAAATTGAATGAGTAGAATAGTATATAATTTTACAAAAAATAAATACATTCCTATCATTGAGATACTGCCCTGAGTACCTCCTACTGCTACCAAATTACATTCAATACAGCGTCGAACTCCATCGTTGTGGAGGACTCGCCCATCGTATCATGAACTGCACCTAGACTACCCAGTTCTTCAATACACAAGGAACCATGGAAGGTAACCCACATCCCTCGGCCACGCAGTTCAGTACATCGTGGGTGTAAGCACATGAAAAATGAGATCTATAACTTAAAACAAGTCTAACTTTTGCGTCCGCTGTCTGTTAGGGGCATACTTTTTTTCTAGAAAGCTTGCGGTGAGGCCAACACCGACAAATAGCGAAATTCAAAGAGTAGAATAGTATGTAGTTTTACAAGAAATAAATACTTCCCTGTGGTTGAGATACCGCCCCGAGTACCTCCTACTGCTAGCATGTACATTCAATACAACCTCAAACTCCATCGCTGTGGAGGACTCGCCCACCGTATCATGAATCGTGCCTAGACTACCGAGTTTACGAGTATACAAGGAACCATGGATGGTAACCCACATCCCTCGTCCACGCGGTTCAGCACACTGTGGGTGTAAGCACATGAAAAATGAGACCTATAACCTAAAATGAGCATAACTTTTGCATCCGTTGTCCTATCGAGGCATACTTTTTTTTCTAGAAAGCTTGCGGCAAGGCCAACACCGACAATAAGCGAATTTCAAAGAGTAGAATAGTATATAATTTTTTTGAAATAAATACTTTCCCATGGTTAAGATACCGCCCCGAATACCTCCTACTGCCAGCATGTTACATTCAATACAGCGTCCAACTCCATCGTGGTGGAGGACTCGCCTACTGTATCATGAACCGCGCCTAGACTACCGAGTTTATGGGTACACAAGGAACGATGGAAGGTAACCCTCATCCCTCGGCCATGCGATTCAGCACACCATGGGTGTAAGCACATGAGAAATGAGACGTATAACCTAAAATGAGCAAAACTTTTGTATCTATTGTCCGATCGGGGCATACTTTTTTTTCTAGAAAGCTTGTGGCGAGGCCAATGCCGACAAAAAGAGAAATTCAAAGAGTAGAATAGTATATAATTTTTTTCAAAATAAATACTTTCCTATAGTTAAGATATCGCCCCGAATACCTCCTACTGCCAGCATGTTACATTCAATACAGCGACGAACTCTGTCATGGTGGAGGACTCGCCTACCGTATCATGAACCGCGCCTAGACTAACAAGTTTATGGCTATACAAGGAACCATGGAAGGTAACCCACATCCCACGGCCATGCGGTTCAGCACACCGTGGGTGTAAGCACATGAAAAATGAGACCTATAACCTAAAACGAGCATAACTTTCGCGTCCGTTGTCTGATCGGGGCATACTTTTTATTCTAGAAAGCTTGTGGTGAGGCCAACACCAACAAAAAGCGAAATTGAATGAGTAGAATAGTATATAATTTTACAAAAAATAAATACATTCCTATCATTGAGATACTGCCCTGAGTACCTCCTACTGCTACCAAATTACATTCAATACCGCGTCGAACTCCATCGTTGTGGAGGACTCGCCCATCGTATCATGAACTGCACCTAGACTACCCAGTTTTTCGGTACACAAGGAACCATGGAAGGTAACCCACATCCCTCGGCCACGCGGTTCAGTACATCGTGGGTGTAAGCACATGAAAAATGAGATCTATAACTTAAAACAAGCCTAACTTTTGCGTCCGCTGTCTGTTAGGGGCATACTTTTTTTTCTAGAAAGCTTGCGGTGAGGCCAACACCGACAAATAGTGAAATTCAAAGAGTAGAATAGTATGTAGTTTTACAAGAAATAAATACTTCCCTGTGGTTGAGATACCGCCCCGAGTACCTCCTACTGCTAGCATGTACATTCAATACAACCTCAAACTCCATCGCTGTGGAGGACTTGCCCACCGTATCATGAATCGTGCCTAGACTACCGAGTTTACGAGTATACAAGGAACCATGGATGGTAACCCACATCCCTCGTCCACGCGGTTCAGCACACTGTGGGTGTAAGCACATGAAAAATGAGACCTATAACCTAAAATGAGCATAACTTTTGCATCTGTTGTCCTATCGAGGCATACTATTTTTTCTAGAAAGCTTGCGGCGAGGCCAACACCGACAATAAGCGAAATTCAAAGAGTAGAATAGTATATAATTTTTTTTGAAATAAATACTTTCCCATGGTTAAGATACCGTCCCGAATACCTCCTACTGCCAGCATGTTACATTCAATACAGCGTCCAACTCCATCGTGGTGGAGGACTCGCCTACTGTATCATGAATCGCGCCTAGACTACCGAGTTTATGGGTACACAAGGAACCATGGAAGGTAACCCTCATCCCTCGGCCATGCGATTCAGCACACCATGGGTGTAAGCACATGAGAAATGAGACGTATAACCTAAAATGAGCATAACTTTTGTATCTATTGTCCGATCGGGGCATACTTTTTTTTCTAGAAAGCTTGTGGCGAGGCCAATGCCGACAAAAAGCGAAATTCAAAGAGTAGAATAGTATATAATTTTTTTCAAAATAAATACTTTCCTATAGTTAAGATATCGCCCCGAATACCTCCTACTGCCAGCATGTTACATTCAATACAGCGACGAACTCTGTCATGGTGGAGGACTCGCCTACCGTATCATGAACCGCGCCTAGACTAACAAGTTTATGGCTATACAAGGAACCATGGAAGGTAACCCACATCCCACGGCCATGCGGTTCAGCACACCGTGGGTGTAAGCACATGAAAAATGAGACCTATAACCTAAAACGAGCATAACTTTCGCGTCCGTTGTCTGATCGGGGCATACTTTTTATTCTAGAAAGCTTGTGGTGAGGCCAACACCAACAAAAAGCGAAATTGAATGAGTAGAATAGTATATAATTTTACAAAAAATAAATACATTCCTATCATTGAGATACTGCCCTGAGTACCTCCTACTGCTACCAAATTACATTCAATAAAGCGTCGAACTCCATCGTTGTGGAGGACTCGCCCATCGTATCATGAACTGCACCTAGACTACCCAGTTTTTCGGTACACAAGGAACCATGGAAGGTAACCCACATCCCTCGGCCACGCGGTTCAGTACATCGTGGGTGTAAGCACATGAAAAATGAGATCTATAACTTAAAACAAGCCTAACTTTTGCGTCCGCTGTCTGTTAGGGGCATACTTTTTTTCTAGAAAGCTTGCGGTGAGGCCAACACCGACAAATAGCGAAATTCAAAGAGTAGAATAGTATGTAGTTTTACAAGAAATAAATACTTCCCTGTGGTTGAGATACCGCCCCGAGTACCTCCTACTGCTAGCATGTACATTCAATACAACCTCAAACTCCATCGCTGTGGAGGACTCGCCCACCGTATCATGAATCGTGCCTAGACTACCGAGTTTACGAGTATACAAGGAACCATGGATGGTAACCCACATCCCTCGTCCACGCGGTTCAGCACACTGTGGGTGTAAGCACATGAAAAATGAGACCTATAACCTAAAATGAGCATAACTTTTGCATCCGTTGTCCTATCGAGGCATACTTTTTTTTCTAGAAAGCTTGCGGCAAGGCCAACACCGACAATAAGCGAAATTCAAAGAGTAGAATAGTATATAATTTTTTTTGAAATAAATACTTTCCCATGGTTAAGATACCGCCCCGAATACCTCCTACTGCCAGCATGTTACATTCAATACAGCGTCCAACTCCATCGTGGTGGAGGACTCGCCTACTGTATCATGAACCGCGCCTAGACTACCGAGTTTATGGGTACACAAGGAACCATGGAAGGTAACCCTCATCCCTCGGCCATGCGATTCAGCACACCATGGGTGTAAGCACATGAGAAATGAGACGTATAACCTAAAATGAGCAAAACTTTTGTATCTATTGTCCGATCGGGGCATACTTTTTTTTCTAGAAAGCTTGTGGCGAGGCCAATGCCGACAAAAAGCGAAATTCAAAGAGTAGAATAGTATATAATTTTTTTCAAAATAAATACTTTCCTATAGTTAAGATATCGCCCCGAATACCTCCTACTGCCAGCATGTTACATTCAATACAGCGACGAACTCTGTCATGGTGGAGGACTCGCCTACCGTATCATGAACCGCGCCTAGACTAACAAGTTTATGGCTATACAAGGAACCATGGAAGGTAACCCACATCCCACGGCCATGCGGTTCAGCACACCGTGGGTGTAAGCACATGAAAAATGAGACCTATAACCTAAAACGAGCATAACTTTCGCGTCCGTTGTCTGATCGGGGCATACTTTTTATTCTAGAAAGCTTGTGGTGAGGCCAACACCAACAAAAAGCGAAATTGAATGAGTAGAATAGTATATAATTTTACAAAAAATAAATACATTCCTATCATTGAGATACTGCCCTGAGTACCTCCTACTGCTACCAAATTACATTCAATACAGCGTCGAACTCCATCGTTGTGGAGGACTCGCCCATCGTATCATGAACTGCACCTAGACTACCCAGTTTTTCGGTACACAAGGAACCATGGAAGGTAACCCACATCCCTCGGCCACGCGGTTCAGTACATCGTGGGTGTAAGCACATGAAAAATGAGATCTATAACTTAAAACAAGCCTAACTTTTGCGTCCGCTGTCTGTTAGGGGCATACTTTTTTTTCTAGAAAGCTTGCGGTGAGGCCAACACCGACAAATAGTGAAATTCAAAGAGTAGAATAGTATGTAGTTTTACAAGAAATAAATACTTCCCTGTGGTTGAGATACCGCCCCGAGTACCTCCTACTGCTAGCATGTACATTCAATACAACCTCAAACTCCATCGCTGTGGAGGACTCGCCCACCGTATCATGAATCGTGCCTAGACTACCGAGTTTATGGGTACACAAGGAACCATGGATGGTAACCCACATCCCTCGTCCACGCGGTTCAGCACACTGTGGGTGTAAGCACATGAAAAATGAGACCTATAACCTAAAATGAGCATAACTTTTGCATCTGTTGTCCTATCGAGGCATACTATTTTTTCTAGAAAGCTTGCGGCGAGGCCAACACCGACAATAAGCGAAATTCAAAGAGTAGAATAGTATATAATTTTTTTTGAAATAAATACTTTCCCATGGTTAAGATACCGTCCCGAATACCTCCTACTGCCAGCATGTTACATTCAATACAGCGTCCAACTCCATCGTGGTGGAGGACTCGCCTACTGTATCATGAATCGCGCCTAGACTACCGAGTTTATGGGTACACAAGGAACCATGGAAGGTAACCCTCATCCCTCGGCCATGCGATTCAGCACACCATGGGTGTAAGCACATGAGAAATGAGACGTATAACCTAAAATGAGCATAACTTTTGTATCTATTGTCCGATCGGGGCATACTTTTTTTTCTAGAAAGCTTGTGGCGAGGCCAATGCCGACAAAAAGCGAAATTCAAAGAGTAGAATAGTATATAATTTTTTTCAAAATAAATACTTTCCTATAGTTAAGATATCGCCCCGAATACCTCCTACTGCCAGCATGTTACATTCAATACAGCGACGAACTCTGTCATGGTGGAGGACTCGCCTACCGTATCATGAACCGCGCCTAGACTAACAAGTTTATGGCTATACAAGGAACCATGGAAGGTAACCCACATCCCACGGCCATGCGGTTCAGCACACCGTGGGTGTAAGCACATGAAAAATGAGACCTATAACCTAAAACGAGCATAACTTTCGCGTCCGTTGTCTGATCGGGGCATACTTTTTATTCTAGAAAGCTTGTGGTGAGGCCAACACCAACAAAAAGCGAAATTGAATGAGTAGAATAGTATATAATTTTACAAAAAATAAATACATTCCTATCATTGAGATACTGCCCTGAGTACCTCCTACTGCTACCAAATTACATTCAATAAAGCGTCGAACTCCATCGTTGTGGAGGACTCGCCCATCGTATCATGAACTGCACCTAGAGTACCCAGTTTTTCGGTACACAAGGAACCATGGAAGGTAACCCACATCCCTCGGCCACGCGGTTCAGTACATCGTGGGTGTAAGCACATGAAAAATGAGATCTATAACTTAAAACAAGCCTAACTTTTGCGTCCGCTGTCTGTTAGGGGCATACTTTTTTTCTAGAAAGCTTGCGGTGAGGCCAACACCGACAAATAGCGAAATTCAAAGAGTAGAATAGTATGTAGTTTTACAAGAAATAAATACTTCCCTGTGGTTGAGATACCGCCCCGAGTACCTCCTACTGCTAGCATGTACATTCAATACAACCTCAAACTCCATCGCTGTGGAGGACTCGCCCACCGTATCATGAATCGTGCCTAGACTACCGAGTTTACGAGTATACAAGGAACCATGGATGGTAACCCACATCCCTCGTCCACGCGGTTCAGCACACTGTGGGTGTAAGCACATGAAAAATGAGACCTATAACCTAAAATGAGCATAACTTTTGCATCCGTTGTCCTATCGAGGCATACTTTTTTTTCTAGAAAGCTTGCGGCGAGGCCAACACCGACAATAAGCGAAATTCAAAGAGTAGAATAGTATATAATTTTTTTTGAAATAAATACTTTCCCATGGTTAAGATACCACCCCGAATACCTCCTACTGCCAGCATGATACATTCAATACAGCGTCCAACTCCATCGTGGTGGAGGACTCGCCTACTGTATCATGAACCGCGCCTAGACTACCGAGTTTATGGGTACACAAGGAACCATGGAAGGTAACCCTCATCCCTCGGCCATGCGATTCAGCACACCATGGGTGTAAGCACATGAGAAATGAGACGTATAACCTAAAATGAGCATAACTTTTGTATCTATTGTCCGATCGGGGCATACTTTTTTTTCTAGAAAGCTTGTGGCGAGGCCAATGCCGACAAAAAGCGAAATTCAAAGAGTAGAATAGTATATAATTTTTTTCAAAATAAATACTTTCCTATAGTTAAGATATCGCCCCGAATACCTCCTACTGCCAGCATGTTACATTCAATACAGCGACGAACTCTGTCATGGTGGAGGACTCGCCTACCGTATCATGAACCGCGCCTAGACTACCATGTTTATGAGTACACAAGGAACCATGGAAGGTAACCCACATCCCTCGGCCACGCGGTTCAGCACACCGTGGGTATAAGCACATGAAAAATGAGACCTATAACCTAAAATGAGCGTAACTTTTGCGTCCGTTGTCTATTAGGCACATACTTTTTTTCTAGAAAGCTTGCGGCAAGACCAACACCGACAAAAATCTAAATTCAAAGAGTACAATAGTATATAATTTTACAAAAAATAGATACATCCCTATGGTTGAGATACTGCCCTGAGTACCTCCTAGTGCTAGCATGTTACATTCAATACAGCGTCGAACTCCATCGCTGTGGAGGACTCGCCCATCGTATCATGAACTGCTCCTAGGCTACCGAGTTTATGGGTACACAAGGAACCATGGAAGGTAACCCACATCCCTCGGCCACGCGGTTCAGCACACCGTGGGTGTAAGGACATGAAAAATGAGACAGATAACCTATAACGAGCGTAACTTTTGCTTCCGTTGTCCGTTAGAGGCATACTTTTATTCTAGAAAGCTTGCGGCAAGGCCAACACTGACAAAAAGCGAAATTCAAAGAGTAGAATAGTGTATAATTTTACAAAAAATAAATACATCGCTATGGTTGAGATACTGTACTGAGTACCTCCTACTGCTAGCATGTTACATTCAATACAACGACGAACTTCATCGCTGTGCAGGACTCTCCCACCGTATCATGAACCACGCCTAGACTACCGAGTTTATGGCTATACAAGGAACCGTGGAAGGTAACCCACATCCCACGGCCATGCGGTTCAGCACACCGTGGGTGTAAGCACATGAAAAATGAGACCTATAACCTAAAACGAGCATAACTTTCGCGTCCGTTGTCTGATCGGGGCATACTTTTTTTTCTAGAAAGCTTGTGGTGAGGCCAACACCAACAAAAAGCGAAATTGAATGAGTAGAATAGTATATAATTTTACAAAAAATAAATACATTCCTACCATTGAGATGCTGCCCTGAGTACCTCCTACTGCTACCAAATTACATTCAATACAGCGTCGAACTCCATCGTTGTGGAGGACTCGCCCATCGTATCATGAACTGCACCTAGACTACCCAGTTTTTCGGTACACAAGGAACCATGGAAGGTAACCCACATCCCTCGGCCACGCGGTTCAGTACATCGTGGGTGTAAGCACATGAAAAATGAGATCTATAACTTAAAACAAGCCTAACTTTTGCGTCCGTTGTCTGTTAGGGGCATACATTTTTTCTAGAAAGCTTGCTGTGAGGCCAACACCGACAAATAGCGAAATTCAAAGAGTAGAATAGTATGTAGTTTTACAAGAAATAAATACTTCCCTGTGGTTGAGATACCGCCCCGAGTACCTCCTACTGCTAGCATGTACATTCAATACAACCTCAAACTCCATAGCTGTGGAGGACTCGCCCACCGTATCATGAATCGTGCCTAGACTACCGAGTTTACGAGTATACAAGGAACCATGGATGGTAACCCACATCCCTCGTCCACGCGGTTCAGCACACTGTGGGTGTAAGCACATGAAAAATGAGACCTATAACCTAAAATGAGCATAACTTTTGCATCCGTTGTCCTATCGAGGCATACTTTTTTTTCTAGAAAGCTTGCGGCGAGGCCAACACCGACAATAAGCGAAATTCAAAGAGTAGAATAGTATATAATTTTTTTTGAAATAAATACTTTTCCATGGTTAAGATACCGCCCCGAATACCTCCTACTGCCAGCATGTTACATTCAATACAGCGTCCAACTCCATCGTGGTGGAGGACTCGCCTACTGTATCATGAACCGCGCCTAGACTACCGAGTTTATGGGTACACAAGGAACCATGGAAGGTAACCCTCATCCCTCGGCCATGCGATTCAGCACACCATGGGTGTAAGCACATGAGAAATGAGACGTATAACCTAAAATGAGCATAACTTTTGTATCTGTTGTCCGATCGGGGCATACTTTTTTTTTCTAGAAAGCTTGTGGCGAGGCCAATGCCGACAAAAAGCGAAATTCAAAGAGTAGAATAGTATATAATTTTTTTCAAAATAAATACTTCCCTATAGTTAAGATATCGCCCCGAATACGTCCTACTGCCAGCATGTTACATTCAATACAGCGACGAACTCTGTCATGGTGGAGGACTCGCCTACCGTATCATGAACCGCGCCTAGACTACCATGTTTATGAGTACACAAGGAACCATGGAAGGTAACCCACATCCCTCGGCCACGCGGTTCAGCACACCGTGGGTATAAGCACATGAAAAATGAGACCTATAACCTAAAATGAGTGTAACTTTTGCGTCCTTTGTCTATTAGGCACATACTTTTTTCTAGAAAGCTTGCGGCGAGACCAACACCGACAAAAAGCAAAATTCAAAGAGTACAATAGTATATAATTTTACAAAAATAGATACATCCCTATGGTTGAGATACAGCCCTGAGTACCTCCTACTGCTAGCATGTTACATTCAATACAGCGTCGAACTCCATCGCTGTGGAGGACTCGCCCATCGTATCATGAACTGCTCCTAGACTACCGAGTTTATGGGTACACAAGGAACCATGGAAGGTAACCCACATCCCTCGGCCACGCGGTTCAGCACACCGTGGGTGTAAGCACATGAAAAATGAGATCTATAACCTAAAACGAGCGTAACTTTTGCATCCGTTATCCGTTAGAGGCATACTTTTATTCTAGAAAGCTTGCGGCGAGGCCAACACTGACAAAAAGCGAAATTGAAAGAGTAGAATAGTGTATAATTTTGCATAAAATAAATACATCCCTATGGTTGAGATACTGTCCTGAGTACCTCGTACTGCTAGCATGTTACATTCAATACAACGACGAACTTTATCGCTGTGCAGGACTCGCCACCGTATCATGAACCACGCCTAGACTACCGAGTTTATGGCTATACAAGGAACCACGGAAGGTAACCCACATCCCACGGCCATGCGATTCAGCACACCGTGGGTGTAAGCACATGAAAAAATGAGACCTATAACCTAAAACGAGCATAACTTTCGCGTCCGTTGTCTGATCGGGGCATACTTTTTTTTCTAGAAAGCTTGTGGTGAGGCCAACACCAACAAAAAGCAAAATTGAATGAGTAGAATAGTATATAATTTTACAAAAAATAGATACATCCCTATCATTGAGATACTGCCGTGAGTACCTCCTACTGCTTGCATATTACATTCAATACAGCGTCGAACTCCATCGCAGTGGAGGACTTGCCCATCGTATCATGAACTGCGCCTAGACTACCCAGTTTTTGGGTACACAAGGAACCATGGAAGGTAACCCACATCCCTCGGCCACGCGGTTCAGCACACCGTGGGTGTAAGCACATGAAAAATGAGATCTATAACCTAAAACGAGCGTAACTTTTGCATCCGTTATCCGTTAGAGGCATACTTTTATTCTAGAAAGCTTGCGGCGAGGCCAACACTGACAAAAAGCGAAATTGAAAGAGTAGAATAGTGTATAATTTTACAAAAATAAATACATCCCTATGGTTGAGATACTGTCCTGAGTACCTCGTACTGCTAGCATGTTACATTCAATACAACGACGAACTTTATCGCTGTGCAGGACTCGCCACCGTATCATGAACCATGCCTAGACTACCGAGTTTATGGCTATACAAGGAACCACGGAAGGTAACCCACATCCCACGGCCATGCGGTTCAGCACACCGTGGGTGTAAGCACATGAAAAAATGAGACCTATAACCTAAAACGAGCATAACTTTCGTGTCCGTTGTCTGATCGGGGCATACTTCTTTTTCTAGAAAGCTTGTGGTGAAGCCAACACCAACAAAAAGCGAAATTGAGTGAGTAGAATAGTATATAATTTTACAAAAAATAGATACATCCCTATCATTGAGATACTGCCCTGAGTACCTCCTACTGCTAGCATATTACATTCAATACAGCGTCGAACTCCATCGCAGTGGAGGACTCGCCCATCGTATCATGAACTGCGCCTAGACTACCCAGTTTTTGGGTACACAAGGAACCATGGAAGGTAACCCACATCCCTCAGCCACGTGATTCAGCACACCGTGGGTGTAAGCACATGAAAAAATGAGACCTATAACCTAAAACGAGCATAACTTTCGCGTCCGTTGTCTGATCGGGGCATACTTTTTTTTCTAGAAAGCTTGTGGTGAGGCCAACACCAACAAAAAGCGAAATTGAATGAGTAGAATAGTATATAATTTTACAAAAAATAGATACATCCCTATCATTGAGATACTGCCGTGAGTACCTCCTACTGCTTGCATATTACATTCAATACAGCGTCGAACTCCATCGCAGTGGAGGACTTGCCCATCGTATCATGAACTGCGCCTAGACTACCCAGTTTTTGGGTACACAAGGAACCATGGAAGGTAACCCACATCCCTCGGCCACGCGGTTCAGCACACCGTGGGTGTAAGCACATGAAAAATGAGATCTATAACCTAAAACGAGCGTAACTTTTGCATCCGTTATCCGTTAGAGGCATACTTTTATTCTAGAAAGCTTGCGGCGAGGCCAACACTGACAAAAAGCGAAATTGAAAGAGTAGAATAGTGTATAATTTTACAAAAATAAATACATCCCTATGGTTGAGATACTGTCCTGAGTACCTCGTACTGCTAGCATGTTACATTCAATACAACGACGAACTTTATCGCTGTGCAGGACTCGCCACCGTATCATGAACCATGCCTAGACTACCGAGTTTATGGCTATACAAGGAACCACGGAAGGTAACCCACATCCCACGGCCATGCGGTTCAGCACACCGTGGGTGTAAGCACATGAAAAAATGAGACCTATAACCTAAAACGAGCATAACTTTCGTGTCCGTTGTCTGATCGGGGCATACTTCTTTTTCTAGAAAGCTTGTGGTGAAGCCAACACCAACAAAAAGCGAAATTGAGTGAGTAGAATAGTATATAATTTTACAAAAAATAGATACATCCCTATCATTGAGATACTGCCCTGAGTACCTCCTACTGCTAGCATATTACATTCAATACAGCGTCGAACTCCATCGCAGTGGAGGACTCGCCCATTGTATCATGAACTGCGCCTAGACTACCCAGTTTTTGGGTACACAAGGAACCATGGAAGGTAACCCACATCCCTCAGCCACGTGATTCAGCACACCGTGGGTGTAAGCACATGAAAAAATGAGACCTATAACCTAAAACGAGCATAACTTTCGCGTCCGTTGTCTGATCGGGGCATACTTTTTTTTCTAGAAAGCTTGTGGTGAGGCCAACACCAACAAAAAGCGAAATTGAATGAGTAGAATAGTATATAATTTTACAAAAAATAGATACATCCCTATCATTGAGATACTGCCGTGAGTACCTCCTACTGCTTGCATATTACATTCAATACAGCGTCGAACTCCATCGCAGTGGAGGACTCGCCCATCCGTATCATGAACTGCGCCTAGACTACCCAGTTTTGGGTACACAAGGAACCATGGAAGGTAACCCACATCCCTCGGCCACGCGGTTCAGCACACCGTGGGTGTAAGCACATGAAAAATGAGATCCTATAACCTAAAACGAGCGTAACTTTTGCATCCGTTATCCGTTAGAGGCATACTTTTATTCTAGAAAGCTTGCGGCGAGGCCAACACTGACAAAAAGCGAAATTGCAAAGAGTAGAATAGTGTATAATTTTACAAAAAATAAATACATCCCTATGGTTGAGATACTGTCCTGAGTACCTCGTACTGCTAGCATGTTACATTCAATACAACGACGAACTCTATCGCTGTGCAGGACTCGCCACCGTATCATGAACCATGCCTAGACTACCGAGTTTATGGCTATACAAGGAACCACGGAAGGTAACCCACATCCCACGGCCATGCGGTTCAGCACACCGTGGGTGTAAGCACATGAAAAAATGAGACCTATAACCTAAAACGAGCATAACTTTCATGTCCGTTGTCTGATCGGGGCATACTTTTTTTTCTAGAAAGCTTGTGGTGAAGCCAACACCAACAAAAAGCGAAATTGAATGAGTAGAATAGTATATAATTTTACAAAAAATAGATACATCCCTATCATTGAGATACTGCCCTGAGTACCTCCTACTGCTAGCATATTACATTCAATACAGCGTCGAACTCCATCGCAGTGGAGGACTCGCCCATCGTATCATGAACTGCGCCTAGACTACCTAGTTTTTGGGTACACAAGGAACCATGGAAGGTAACCCACATCCCTCAGCCACGCGGTTCAGCACACCGTGGGTGTAAGCACATGAAAAATGAGATCTATAACCTAAAACGAGCGTAACTTTTGCGTCCATTGGCCGTTAGAGGCATACTTTTTTTCTAGAAAGCTTACGGTGAGGCCAACACCGACAGATAGCAAAATTCAAAGAGTAGAATAGTATATAATTTTACAAAAATAAATACTTCCCTGTGGTTGAGATACTGTCCTGAGTACCTCCTACTGCTAGCATGTTAACATTCAATACAACCTCAAACTCCATCGCTGTGCAGGACTCACCCACCGTATCATGAACCACGCCTAGACTACCGAGTTTATGGCTATACAAGGAACCATGGAAGATAACCCACATCCCACGGCCACTGCGGTTCAGCACACCGTGGGTGCAAGCACATGAAAAATGAGATCTATAACCTAAAACAAGCGTAACTTTTGCGTCCGTTGTCCGTTAGAGGCATACTTTTTTTCTAGAAAGCTTGCGGTGAGGCCAACACCAACAGATAGCAAAATTCAAAGAGTAGAATAGTATATAATTTTACAAAAAATAAATACTTCCCTGTGGTTGAGATACCGCCCCGAGTACCTCCTACTGCTAGCATGTTACATTCAATACAGCGTCGAACTCCATCGCTGTGGAGGACTCGCCCATCGTATCATGAACTGCTCCTAGACTACCGAGTTTATGGGTACACAAGGAACCATGGAAGGTAACCCACATCCCTCGGCCACGCGGTTCAGCACACCGTGGGTGTAAGCACATGAAAAATGAGACACATAACCTAAAACGAGCGTAACTTTTGCATCCGTTGTCCGTTAGAGGCGTACTTTTATTCTAGAAAGCTTGCGGCGAGGCCAACACTGACAAAAAGCAAATTTCAAAGAGTAGAATAGTGTATAATTTTACATAAAATAAATACATCCCTATGGTTGAGATACTGTCCCGAGTACCTCGTACTGCTAGCATGTTACATTCAATACAACGACGAACTCCATCGCTGTGCAGGACTCACCCACCGTATCATGAACCACGCCTAGACTACCGAGTTTATGGCTATACAAGGAACCATGGAAGATAACCCACATCCCACGGCCATGCGGTTCAGCACACCGTGGGTGCAAGCACATGAAAAATGAGATCTATAACCTAAAACAAGCGTAACTTTTGCGTCCGTTGTCCGTTAGAGGCATACTTTTTTTCTAGAAAGCTTGCGGTGAGGCCAACACCAACAGATAGCAAAATTCAAAGAGTAGAATAGTATATAATTTTACAAAAAATAAATACTTCCCTGTGGTTGAGATACCGCCCGAGTACCTCCTACTGCTAGCATGTTACATTCAATACAGCGTCGAACTCCATCGCTGTGGAGGACTCGCCCATCGTATCATGAACTGCTCCTAGACTACCGAGTTTATGGGTACACAAGGAACCATGGAAGGTAACCCACATCCCTCGGCCACGCGGTTCAGCACACCGTGGGTGTAAGCACATGAAAAATGAGACACATAACCTAAAACGAGCGTAACTTTTGCATCCGTTGTCCGTTAGAGGCAGTACTTTTATTCTAGAAAGCTTGCGGCGAGGCCAACACTGACAAAAAGCAAATTCAAAGAGTAGAATAGTGTATAATTTTACATAAAATAAATACATCCCTATGGTTGAGATACTGTCCCGAGTACCTCGTACTGCTAGCATGTTACATTCAATACAACGACGAACTTTATCGCTGTGCAGGACTCGCCCACGGTATCATGAACCACGCCTAGACTACCGAGTTTATGGCTATACAAGGAACGATGGAAGGTAACCCACATCCCACGGCCATGCGATTCAGCACACCGTGGGTGTAAGCACATGAAAAAATGAGACCTATAACCTAAAACGAGCATAACTTTCGCGTCCGTTGTCTGATCGGGGCATACTTTTTTTTCTAGAAAGCTTGTGGTGAGGCCAACACCAACAAAAAGTGAAATTGAATGAGTAGAATAGTATATAATTTTACAAAAAATAGATACATCCCTATCATTGAGATACTGCCGTGAGTACCTCCTGCTGCTTGCATATTACATTCAATACAGCGTCGAACTCCATCGCAGTGGAGGACTCGCCCATCGTATCATGAACTGCGCCTAGACTACCCAGTTTTTGGGTACACAAGGAACCATGGAAGGTAACCCACATCCCTCGGCCACGCGGTTCAGCACACCGTGGGTGTAAGCACATGAAAAATGAGATCTATAACCTAAAACGAGCGTAACTTTTGCATCCGTTATCCGTTAGAGGCATACTTTTATTCTAGAAAGCTTGCGGCGAGGCCAACACTGACAAAAAGCAAAATTCAAAGAGTAGAATAGTGTATAATTTTACAAAAAATAAATACATCCCTATGGTTGAGATACTGTCCTGAGTACCTCGTACTGCTAGCATGTTACATTCAATACAACGACGAACTTTATCGCTGTGCAGGACTCGCCACCGTATCATGAACCATGCCTAGACTACCGAGTTTATGGCTATACAAGGAACCACGGAAGGTAACCCACATCCCACGGCCATGCGGTTCAGCACACCGTGGGTGTAAGCACATGAAAAATGAGACCTATAACCTAAAACGAGCATAACTTTCGTGTCCGTTGTCTGATCGGGGCATACTTTTTTTTCTAGAAAGCTTGTGGTGAGGCCAACACCAACAAAAAGCAAAATTGAATGAGTAGAATAGTATATAATTTTACAAAAAATAGATACATCCCTATCAGTTGAGATACTGCCCTGAGTACCTCCTACTGCTAGCCTATTACATTCAATACAACGTCGAACTCCATCGCAGTGGAGGACTCGCCCATCGTATCATGAACTGCGCCTAGACTACCCAGTTTATGGGTATACAAGGAACCATGGAAGGTAACCCACATCCCTCGGCCACGCGGTTCAGCACACCGTGGGTGTAAGCACATGAAAAATGAGATCTATAACCTAAAACAAGCGTAACTTTTGCGTCCGTTGTCCGTTAGAGGCATACTTTTTTCTAGAAAGCTTGCGGTGAGGCCAACACCAACAGATAGCGAAATTCAAAGAGTAGAATAGTATATAATTTTACAAAAAATAAATACTTCCCTGTGGTTGAGATACCGCCCCGAGTACCTCCTACTGCTAGCATGTACATTCAATACAACCTCAAACTCCATCGTTGTGGAGGACTCGCCCACCGTATCATAAATCACGCCAAGACTACTGAGTTTACGGGTATACATGGAACCATTGATGGTAACCCACATTCCTCGTCCACGCGGTTCAGCACACTGGGTATAAGCACATGAAAAATGAGACCTATAACCTAAAATGAGTGTAACTTTTGCGTCCGTTGTCTATTAGGCACATACTTTTTTTCTAGAAAGCTTGCGGCGAGACCAACATCGACAAAAAGCAAAATTCAAAGAGTAGAATAGTATATAATTTTACAAAAAATAGATACATCCCTATGGTTGAGATACAGCCCTGAGTACCTCCTACTGCTAGCATGTTACATTCAATACAGCGTCGAACTCCATCGCTGTGGAGGACTCGCCCATCGTATCATGAACTGCGCCTACACTACCGAGTTAATGGGTACACAAGGAACCATGGAAGGTAACCCACATCCCTCGACCACGCGGTTCAGCACACCGTGGGTGTAAGCACATGAAAAATGAGACCTATAACCTAAAACGAGCATAACTTTTGCATCCGTTGTCGATCGGGGCATATTTTTTTTTCTCGAAAGCTTGCGGTGAGGCCAACACCAACAAAAACGAAATTCAAAGAGTTGTATAGTATATAATTTCACAAAAAATAAATATGTCCAAATGGTTGAGATACTGCCCTGAGTACGTCCTACTGATAGCATGTTACATTCAATACAGCGTCGATCTCCATCACTGTGGAGGACTCGTCCACCGTATCATGAACTGTGCCTAGACTACCGAGTTTATGGGTACGCAAGAAACCATGGAAGGTAACCCACATCCCTCGGCCACACGGTTCAGCACACCGTGGATGTAAGCACATGAAAAATGAGACCTATAACCTAAAATGAGCATAACTTTTGCATCTGTTGTCCTATCGGGGCATACTTTTTTTTCTAGAAAGTTTGCGGGGAGGCAAACACCGACATTAAGCGAAATTCAAAGAGTAGAATAGTATATAATTTTACAAAAAATAAATACATCCCTATGGTTGAGATACAGCCCTGAGTACCTCCTACTGCTAGCATGTTACATTCAATACAGCGTCGAACTCCATCGCTGTGGAGGACTCGCCCACCGTATCATGAACTACGCCTAGACTACTGAGTTTATGGGTACACAAGGAACCATGGAAGGTAACCCACATCCCTCGGCCACGCGGTTCAGCACATCGTGGGTGTAAGCACATGAAAAATGAGACCTATAACCTAAAACGAGCGTAACTTTTGCGTCCGTTGTCTGATAGGGGCATACTTTTTTCTAGAAAGCTTGCGGTGAGGCCAACACCGACAGAAAGCGAAATTCAAAGAGTAGAATAGTATATAATTTTACAAAAAATAAATACTTCCCTGTGGTTGAGATACCGTCCCTGAGTACCTCCTACTGCTAGCATGTTATAGTCAATACAGCGTCGAACTCCATCGCTGTGGAGGACTCGCCCATCGTATCATGAACTGCGCCTAGACTACCAGTTTATGGGTACACAAGGAACCATGGAAGGTAACCCACATCCCTCGGCCACGCGGTTCAGCACATCGTGGGTGTAAGCACATGAAAAATGAGATCCTATAACCTAAAACAAGCGTAACTTTTGCGTCCGCTTGTCTGTTAGGGGCATACTTTTTTTCTAGAAAGCTTGCGGTGAGGCCAACACCGACAAATAGCGAAATTCAAAGAGTAGAATAGTATATAGTTTTACAAAAATAAATACTTCCCTGTGGTTGAGATACCGCCCGAGTACCTCCTACTGCTAGCATGTTACATTCAATACAACCTCGAAACTCCATCGCTGTGGAGGACTCGCCCACCGTATCATGAACGTACGCCTAGACTACCGAGTTTATGGTACACAAGGAACCATGGAAGGTAACCCACATCCCTCGTCCACGCGGTTCAGCACACTGTGGGTGTAAGCACATGAAAAATGAGACCTATAACCTAAAATGAGCATAACTTTTGCATCCGTTGTCCTATCGAGGCATACTTTTTTTCTAGAAAGCTTGCGGCGAGGCCAACACCGACAATAAGCGAAATTCAAAGAGTAGAATAGTATATAATTTTTTTGAAATAAATACTTTCCCATGGTTAAGATACCACCCCGAATACCTCCTACTGCCAGCATGTTACATTCAATACAGCGTCCAACTCCATCGTGGTGGAGGACTCGCCTACTGTATCATGAACCGCGCCTAGACTACCGAGTTTATGGGTACACAAGGAACCATGGAAGGTAACCCTCATCCCTCGGCCATGCGATTCAGCACACCATGGGTGTAAGCACATGAGAAATGAGACGTATAACCTAAAATGAGCATAACTTTTGTATCTATTGTCCGATCGGGGCATACTTTTTTTTCTAGAAAGCTTGTGGCGAGGCCAATGCCGACAAAAAGCGAAATTCAAAGAGTAGAATAGTATATAATTTTTACAAAAATAAATACTTCCCTATGGTTGAAGATATCAGCCCGAATACCTCCTACTGCTAGCATGTTACATTCAATACAGCGTACGAACTCCATCGCTGTGGAGGACTCGCCCTACCGTATCATGAACTACGCCTAGACTACCGAGTTTATGAGTACACAAGGAACCATGGAAGGTAACCCACATCCCTCGGCCACGCGGTTCAGCACACCGTGGGTATAAGCACATGAAAAATGAGACCTATAACCTAAAATGAGCTGTAACTTTTGCGTCCGTTGTCTATTAGGGCATACTTTTTTTCTAGAAAGCTTGCGGCGAGGACCAACACCGACAAAAATCTAAATTCAAAGAGTAGAATAGTATATAATTTTACAAAAAATAGATACATCCCTATGGTTGAGATACAGCTCCGAGTACCTCCTAGCTGCTAGCATGTTACATTCAATACAGCGTCGAACTCCATCGCTGTGGAGGACTCGCCCATCGTATCATGAACTAGCTCCTAGACTACCGAGTTTATGGGTACACAAGGAACCATGGAAGGTAACCCACATCCCTCGGCCACGCGGTTCAGCACACCGTGGGTGTAAGGACATGAAAAATGAGACAGATAACCTATAACGAGCGTAACTTTTGCTTCCATTGTCCGTTAGAGGCATACTTTTATTCTAGAAAGCTTGCGGCAAGGCCAACACTGACAAAAAGCGAAATTCAAAGAGTAGAATAGTGTATAATTTTACAAAAAATAAATACATCGCTATGGTTGAGATACTGTACTGAGTACCTCCTACTGCTAGCATGTTACATTCAATACAACGACGAACTTCATCGCTGTGCAGGACTCGCCCACCGTATCATGAACCACGCCTAGACTACCGAGTTTATGGCTATACAAGGAACCGTGGAAGGTAACCCACATCCCACGGCCATGCGGTTCAGCACACCGTGGGTGTAAGCACATGAAAAATGAGACCTATAACCTAAAACGAGCATAACTTTCGCGTCCGTTGTCTGATCGGGGCATACTTTTTTTTCTAGAAAGCTTGTGGTGAGGCCAACACCAACAAAAAGCGAAATTGAATCAGTAGAATAGTATATAATTTTACAAAAAATAAATACATTCCTACCATTGAGATGCTGCCCTGAGTACCTCCTACTGCTACCAAATTACATTCAATACAGCGTCGAACTCCATCGTTGTGGAGGACTCGCCCATCGTATCATGAACTGCACCTAGACTACCCAGTTTTTCGGTACACAAGGAACCATGGAAGGTAACCCACATCCCTCGGCCACGCGGTTCAGTACATCGTGGGTGTAAGCACATGAAAAATGAGATCTATAACTTAAAACAAGCCTAACTTTTGCGTCCGTTGTCTGTTAGGGGCATACATTTTTTCTAGAAAGCTTGCTGTGAGGCCAACACCGACAAATAGCGAAATTCAAAGAGTAGAATAGTATGTAGTTTTACAAGAAATAAATACTTCCCTGTGGTTGAGATACCGCCCCGAGTACCTCCTACTGCTAGCATGTACATTCAATACAACCTCAAACTCCATAGCTGTGGAGGACTCGCCCACCGTATCATGAACTCGGCCTAGACTACCGAGTTTACTGAGTATACAAGGAACCATGGATGGTAACCCACATCCCTCGTCCACGCGGTTCAGCACACTGTGGGTGTAAGCACATGAAAAATGAGACCTATAACCTAAAATGAGCATAACTTTTGCATCCGTTGTCCTATCGAGGCATACTTTTTTTTCTAGAAAGCTTGCGGCGAGGCCAACACCGACAATAAGCGAAATTCAAAGAGTAGAATAGTATATAATTTTTTTTGAAATAAATACTTCCCATGGTTAAGATACCGCCCCGAATACCTCCTACTGCCAGCATGTTACATTCAATACAGCGTCCAACTCCATCGTGGTGGAGGACTCGCCTACCTGTATCATGAACCGCGCCTAGACTACCGAGTTTATGGGTACACAAGGAACCATGGAAGGTAACCCACATCCCTCGGCCACGCGGTTCAGCACACCGTGGGTATAAGCACATGAAAAATGAGACCTATAACCTAAAACGAGTGTAACTTTTGCGTTCGTTGTCTGATACGGGCATACTTTTTTTCTAGAAAGCTTGCGGCGAGGCCAACACTGACAAAAAGCGAAATTCAAAGAGTAGAATAGTATATAATTTTACAAAAAATAAATACATCCCTATGGTTGAGATACAGCCCTGAGTACCTCCTACTGCTAGCATGTTACATTCAATACAGCGTCGAACTCCATCGCTGTGGAGGACTCGCCCACCGTATCATGAACTACGCCTAGACTACTGAGTTTATGGGTACACAAGGAACCATGGAAGGTAACCCACATCCCTCGGCCACGCGGTTCAGCACATCGTGGGTGTAAGCACATGAAAAATGAGACCTATAACCTAAAACGAGCGTAACTTTTGCGTCCGTTGTCTGTTAGGGGCATACTTTTTTTCTAGAAAGCTTGCGGCGAGGCCAACACTGACAAAAAGCAAAATTCAAAGAGTAGAATAGTATATAATTTTACAAAAAATAAATACATCCCTATGGTTGAGATACAGCCCTGAGTACCTCCTACTGCTAGCATGTTACATTCAATACAGCGTCGAACTCCATCGCTGTGGAGGACTCGCCCACCGTATCATGAACTACGCCTAGACTACCGAGTTTATGGGTACACAAGGAACCATGGAAGGTAACCCACATCCCTCGGCCACGCGGTTCAGCACATCGTGGGTGTAAGCACATGAAAAATGAGACCTATAACCTAAAACGAGCGTAACTTTTGCATCCGTTGTCTGTTAGGGGCATACTTTTTTCTAGAAAGCTTGCGGCGAGGCCAACACCGACAGAAAGCGAAATTCAAAGAGTAGAATAGTATATAATTTTACAAAAAATAAATACTTCCCTAGTGGTTGAGATACCGTCCGAGTACCTCCTACTGCTAGCATGTTACATTCAATACAACGTACGAACTCCATCGCTGTGGAGGACTCGCCCACCGTATCATGAACTACGCCTAGACTACCGAGTTTATGGGTACACAAGGAACCATGGAAGGTAACCCACATCCCTCGGCCACGCGGTTCAGCACATCGTGGGTGTAAGCACATGAAAAATGAGACCTATAACCTAAAACGAGCGTAACTTTTGCGTCCGTTGTCTGTTAGGGGCATACTTTTTTTCTAGAAAGCTTGCGGTGAGGCCAACACCGACAGAAAGCGAAATTCAAAGAGTAGAATAGTATATAATTTTACAAAAAATAAATACTTCCCTAGTGGTTGAGATACAGCCCGAGTACCTCCTACTGCTAGCATGTTACATTCAATACAGCGTCGAACTCCATCGCTGTGGAGGACTCGCCACCGTATCATGAACTACGCCTAGACTACCGAGTTTATGGGTACACAAGGAACCATGGAAGGTAACCCACATCCCTCGGCCACGCGGTTCAGCACACCGTGGGTGTAAGCACATGAAAAATGAGACCTATAACCTAAAATGAGCATAACTTTTGCATCTGTTGTCCGATCGGGGCATACTTTTTTTCTAGAAAGCTTGTGGCGAGGCCAACACCGACAAAAAGCGAAATTCAAAGTGTAGAATAGTATATAATTTTTTCTATAAATACTTCCCTATAGTTAAGATATCGCCCCGAATACCTCCTACTGCCAGCATGTTACATTCAATACAGCGACGAACTCCAGTCGTGGTGGAGGACTCGCCTACCGTATCATGAACCGCGCCTAAGACTACCGAGTTTATGGGTACACAAGGAACCATGGAAGGTAACCCACATCCCTCGGCCACGCGGTTCAGCACACCGTGGGTATAAGCACATGAAAAATGAGACCTATAACCTAAAACGAGTGTAACTTTTGCGTCGTTGTCTGTTACGGGCATACTTTTTTTCTAGAAAGCTTGCGGCGAGGCCAACACCTGACAAAAAGCGAAATTCAAAGAGTAGAATAGTATATAATTTTACAAAAAATAAATACATCCCTATGGTTGAGATACAGCCCTGAGTACCTCCTACTGCTAGCATGTTACATTCAATACAGCGTCGAACTCCATCGCTGTGGAGGACTCGCCCACCGTATCATGAACTACGCCTAGACTACTGAGTTTATGGGTACACAAGGAACCATGGAAGGTAACCCACATCCCTCGGCCACGCGGTTCAGCACACCGTGGGTGTAAGCACATGAAAAATGAGACCTATAACCTAAAACGAGTGTAACTTTTGCGTTCGTTGTCTGATACGGGGCATACTTTTTTTTCTAGAAAGCTTGCGGCGAGGCCAACACTGACAAAAAGCAAAATTCAAAGAGTAGAATAGTATATAATTTTACAAAAAATAAATACATCCCTATGGTTGAGATACAGCCCTGAGTACCTCCTACTGCTAGCATGTTACATTCAATACAGCGTCGAACTCCATCGCTGTGGAGGACTCGCCCACCGTATCATGAACTACGCCTAGACTACTGAGTTTATGGGTACACAAGGAACCATGGAAGGTAACCCACATCCCTCGGCCACGCGGTTCAGCACATCGTGGGTGTAAGCACATGAAAAATGAGACCTATAACCTAAAACGAGCGTAACTTTTGCGTCCGTTGTCTGTTAGGGGCATACTTTTTTTCTAGAAAGCTTGCGGCGAGGCCAACACTGACAAAAAGCAAATTCAAAGAGTAGAATAGTATATAATTTTACAAAAAATAAATACATCCCTACGGTTGAGATACAGCCCTGAGTACCTCCTACTGCTAGCATGTTACATTCAATACAGCGTCGAACTCCATCGCTGTGGAGGACTCGCCCACCGTATCATGAACTACGCCTAGACTACTGAGTTTATGGGTACACAAGGAACCATGGAAGGTAACCCACATCCCTCGGCCACGCGGTTCAGCACATCGTGGTGTAAGCACATGAAAATGAGACCTATAACCTAAAACGAGCGTAACTTTTGCGTCGTTGTCTGATAGGGGCATACTTTTTTCTAGAAAGCTTGCGGCGAGGCCAACACCGACAGAAAAGCAAAATTCAAAGAGTAGAATAGTATATAATTTTACAAAAAATAAATACATTCCCTATGGTTGAGATACAGCCCTGAGTACCTCCTACTGCTAGCATGTTATAGTCAATACAGCGTCGAACTCCATCGCTGTGGAGGACTCGCCCACCGTATCATGAACTCGCCTAGACTATAACCAAAATGAGCATAACTTTTGCATCTGTTGTCCGATCGGGGCATACTTTTTTTTCTAGAAAGCTTGTGGCGAGGCCAACACCGACAAAAAGCGAAATTCAAAGTGTAGAATAGTATATAATTTTTTTCTATAAATACTTCCCTAGCAGTTAAGATATCGCCCCGAATACCTCCTACTGCCAGCATGTACATTCAATACAGCGATCGAACTCCGTCGTGGTGGAGGACTCGCCTACCGTATCATGAAACCGCGCCAAGACTACCGAGTTTATGGGTACACAAGGAACCATGGAAGGTAACCCACATCCCTTGGCCACGCGGTTCAGCACACCGTGGTATAAGCACATGAAAAATGAGACCTATAACCTAAAACGAGTGTAACTTTGCGTTCGTTGTCTGATACGGGCATACTTTTTTTTCTAGAAAGCTTGCGGCGAGGCCAAACACTGACAAAAAGCAAAATTCAAAGAGTAGAATAGTATATAATTTATAAAAAAAATAAATACATCCCTATGGTTGAGATACAGCCCTGAGTACCTCCTACTGCTAGCATGTTACATTCAATACAGCGTCGAACTCCATCGCTGTGGAGGACTCGCCCACCGTATCGTGAACTACGCCTAGACTACCGAGTTTATGGGTACACAAGGAACCATGGAAGGTAACCCACATCCCTCGGCCACGCGGTTCAGCACATCGTGGGTGTAAGCACATGAAAAATGAGACCTATAACCTAAAACGAGCGTAACTTTTGCGTCCGTTGTCTGTTAGGGGCATACTTTTTTCTAGAAAGCTTGCGGTGAGGCCAACACCGACAGAAAGCGAAATTCAAAGAGTAGAATAGTATATAATTTTACAAAAAATAAATACTTCCCTATGGTTGAGATACCGTCCCTGAGTACCTCCTACTGCTAGCATGTTACAGTCAATACAAGCGTCGAACTCCATCGCTGTGGAGGACTCAGCCCACCGTATCATGAACCGCGCCTAGACTACCGAGTTTATGGGTACACAAGGAACCATGGAAGGTAACCCACATCCCTCGGCCACGCGGTTCAGCACATCGTGGGTGTAAGCACATGAAAAATGAGACCTATAACCTAAAACGAGCGTAACTTTTGCGTCCGTTGTCTGTTAGGGGCATACTTTTTTTCTAGAAAGCTTGCGGCGAGGCCAACACTGACAAAAAGCAAATTCAAAGAGTAGAATAGTATATAATTTTACAAAAAATAAATACATCCCTATGGTTGAGATACAGCCCTGAGTACCTCCTACTGCTAGCATGTTACATTCAATACAGCGTCGAACTCCATCGCTGTGGAGGACTCGCCCACCGTATCATGAACTACGCCTAGACTACCGAGTTTATGGGTACACAAGGAACCATGGAAGGTAACCCACATCCCTCGGCCACGCGGTTCAGCACACCGTGGGTGTAAGCACATGAAAAATGAGACCTATAACCTAAAACGAGCATAACTTTTGCGTCCGTTGTCTGATTAGGGGCATACTTTTTTTCTAGAAAGCTTGCGGCGAGGCCAACACCTGACAAAAGCAAATTCAAAGAGTAGAATAGTATATAATTTTAAAAAATAAATACATCCCTATGGTGAGATACAGCCCGGAGTACCTCCTAACTGCTGCATGTTACAGTCAATACAGCGCGAACTCCATCGCTGTGGAGGACTCGCCCACCGTATCGTGAACTACGCCTAGACTACAGAGTTTATGGGTACCAAGGAACCATGGAAGTAACCCACATCCCTCGGCCACGTGGTTCAGCACATCGTGGGTGTAAGCACATGAAAAATGAGACCTATAACCTAAAACGAGCGTAACTTTTGCGTCCTTGTCTGTTAGGGCATACTTTTTTTCTGAAAGCTTGTGGGTGAGGCCAACACCGATAGAAAGCGAAATTCAAGAGTAGAATAGTATATAATTTTACAAAAAAATAAATACTTCCCTGTGGTTGAGATACCATCCCTGAGTACCTCCTACTGCTAGCATGTTACAGTCAATACAAGCGTCGAACTCCATCGCTGTGGAGGACTCGCCCACCGTATCATGAACTACGCCTAGACTACCGAGTTTATGGGTACACAAGGAACCATGGAAGGTAACCCACATCCCTCGGCCACGCGGTTCAGCACACCGTGGGTGTAAGCACATGAAAAATGAGACCTATAACCTAAAACGAGCGTAACTTTTGCGTCCGTTGTCTGATAGGGGCATACTTTTTTTCTAGAAAGCTTGCGGCGAGGCCAACACTGACAAAAAGCAAATTCAAAGAGTAGAATAGTATATAATTTTACAAAAAATAAATACATCCCTATGGTTGAGATACAGCCCTGAGTACCTCCTACTGCTAGCATGTTACATTCAATACAGCGTCGAACTCCATCGCTGTGGAGGACTCGCCCACCGTATCATGAACTACGCCTAGACTACCGAGTTTATGGGTACACAAGGAACCATGGAAGGTAACCCACATCCCTCGGCCACGCGGTTCAGCACACCGTGGGTGTAAGCACATGAAAAATGAGACCTATAACCTAAAACGAGTGTAACTTTTGCGTTCGTTGTCTGATAGGGGCATACTTTTTTTCTAGAAAGCTTGCGGCGAGGCCAACACTGACAAAAAGCAAAATTCAAAGAGTAGAATAGTATATAATTTTACAAAAAATAAATACATCCCTATGGTTGAGATACAGCCCTGAGTACCTCCTACTGCTAGCATGTTACATTCAATACAGCGTCGAACTCCATCGCTGTGGAGGACTCGCCCACCGTATCATGAACTACGCCTAGACTACTGAGTTTATGGGTACACAAGGAACCATGGAAGGTAACCCACATCCCTCGGCCACGCGGTTCAGCACATCGTGGGTGTAAGCACATGAAAAATGAGACCTATAACCTAAAACGAGCGTAACTTTTGCGTCCGTTGTCTGTTAGGGGCATACTTTTTTCTAGAAAGCTTGCGGTGAGGCCAACACCGACAGAAAGCGAAATTCAAAGAGTAGAATAGTATATAATTTTACAAAAAATAAATACATTCCCTAGTGGTTGAGATACCAGCCCTGAGTACCTCCTACTGCTAGCATGTTACATTCATACAGCGTCGAACTCCATCGCTGTGGAGGACTTGCCCACCGTATCATGAACTACGCCTAGACTACCGAGTTTATGGGTACACAAGGAACCATGGAAGGTAACCCACATCCCTCGGCCACGCGGTTCAGCACACCGTGGGTGTAAGCACATGAAAATGAGACCTATAACCTAAAACGAGTGTAACTTTTGCGTCCGTTGTCTGATTACGGGCATACTTTTTTCTAGAAAGCTTGCGGCGAGGCCAACACTGACAAAAAGCAAAATTCAAAGAGTAGAATAGTATATAATTTTACAAAAAATAAATACATCCCTATGGTTGAGATACAGCCCTGAGTACCTCCTACTGCTAGCATGTTACATTCAATACAGCGTCGAACTCCATCGCTGTGGAGGACTTGCCCACCGTATCATGAACTACGCCTAGACTACCGAGTTTATGGGTACACAAGGAACCATGGAAGGTAACCCACATCCCTCGGCCACGCGGTTCAGCACACCGTGGGTGTAAGCACATGAAAAATGAGACCTATAACCTAAAACGAGCGTAACTTTTGCGTCGTTGTCTGATACGGGCATACTTTTTTTCTAGAAAGCTTGCGGCTGAGGCCAACACCTGACAGAAAGCAAAATTCAAAGAGTAGAATAGTATATAATTTTACAAAAAATAAATACATTCCCTATGGTTGAGATACAGCCCTGAGTACCTCCTACTGCTAGCATGTTACATTCAATACAGCGTCGAACTCCATCGCTGTGGAGGACTCGCCCACCGTATCATGAACTACGCCTAGACTACCGAGTTTATGGGTACACAAGGAACCATGGAAGGTAACCCACATCCCTCGGCCACGCGGTTCAGCACATCGTGGGTGTAAGCACATGAAAAATGAGACCTATAACCTAAAACGAGCGTAACTTTTGCGTCCGTTGTCTGTTAGGGGCATACTTTTTTTCTAGAAAGCTTGCGGCGAGGCCAACACCGACAAAAAGCGAAATTCAAAGAGTAGAATAGTATATAATTTTTACAAAAAATAAATACTTCCCTATGGTTGAGATACAGCCCCGAGTACCTCCTACTGCTAGCATGTTACATTCAATACAGCGTCGAACTCCATCGCTGTGGAGGACTCGCCCACCGTATCATGAACCGCGCCTAGACTACCGAGTTTATGGGTACACAAGGAACCATGGAAGGTAACCCACATCCCTCGGCCACGCGGTTCAGCACACCGTGGGTGTAAGCACATGAAAAATGAGACCTATAACCTAAAACGAGTGTAACTTTTGCGTTCGTTGTCTGATAGGGCATACTTTTTTTCTAGAAAGCTTGCGGCGAGGCCAACACTGACAAAAAGCAAATTCAAAGAGTAGAATAGTATATAATTTTACAAAAAATAAATACATCCCTATGGTTGAGATACAGCCCGAGTACCTCCTACTGCTAGCATGTTACATTCAATACAGCGTCGAACTCCATCGCTGTGGAGGACTCGCCCTACCGTATCATGAACTACGCCTAGACTACCGAGTTTATGGGTACACAAGGAACCATGGAAGGTAACCCACATCCCTCGGCCACGCGGTTCAGCACACCGTGGGTGTAAGCACATGAAAAATGAGACCTATAACCTAAAACGAGCGTAACTTTTGCGTCCGTTGTCTGATAGGGGCATACTTTTTTTCTAGAAAGCTTGCGGCGAGGCCAACACCGACAAAAAGCGAAATTCAAAGAGTAGAATAGTATATAATTTTACAAAAAATAAATACTTCCCTATGGTTGAGATACAGCCCTGAGTACCTCCTACTGCTAGCATGTTACATTCAATACAGCGTCGAACTCCATCGCTGTGGAGGACTCGCCCACCGTATCATGAACTACGCCTAGACTACCGAGTTTATGGGTACACAAGGAACCATGGAAGGTAACCCACATCCCTCGGCCACGCGGTTCAGCACACCGTGGGTATAAGCACATGAAAAATGAGACCTATAACCTAAAACGAGTGTAACTTTTGCGTTCGTTGTCTGATTAGGGGCATACTTTTTTTCTAGAAAGCTTGCGGCGAGGCCAACACTGACAAAAAGCAAAATTCAAAGAGTAGAATAGTATATAATTTTACAAAAAATAAATACATCCCTATGGTTGAGATACAGCCCTGAGTACCTCCTACTGCTAGCATGTTACATTCAATACAGCGTCGAACTCCATCGCTGTGGAGGACTCGCCCACCGTATCATGAACTACGCCTAGACTACTGAGTTTATGGGTACACAAGGAACCATGGAAGGTAACCCACATCCCTCGGCCACGCGGTTCAGCACATCGTGGGTGTAAGCACATGAAAAATGAGACCTATAACCTAAAACGAGCGTAACTTTTGCGTCCGTTGTCTGTTAGGGGCATACTTTTTTTCTAGAAAGCTTGCGGTGAGGCCAACACCGACAGAAAGCGAAATTCAAAGAGTAGAATAGTATATAATTTTACAAAAAATAAATACATCCCTATGGTTGAGATACAGCCCTGAGTACCTCCTACTGCTAGCATGTTACATTCAATACAGCGTCGAACTCCATCGCTGTGGAGGACTCGCCCACCGTATCATGAACTACGCCTAGACTACTGAGTTTATGGGTACACAAGGAACCATGGAAGGTAACCCACATCCCTCGGCCACGCGGTTCAGCACATCGTGGGTGTAAGCACATGAAAAATGAGACCTATAACCTAAAACGAGCGTAACTTTTGCGTCCGTTGTCTGTTAGGGGCATACTTTTTTCTAGAAAGCTTGCGGTGAGGCCAACACCGACAGAAAGCGAAATTCAAAGAGTAGAATAGTATATAATTTTACAAAAAATAAATACTTCCCTATGGTTGAGATACAGTCCCTGAGTACCTCCTACTGCTAGCATGTTACATTCAATACAGCGTCGAACTCCATCGCTGTGGAGGACTCGCCCACCGTATCATGAACCGCGCCTAGACTACCGAGTTTATGGGTACACAAGGAACCATGGAAGGTAACCCACATCCCTCGGCCACGCGGTTCAGCACATCGTGGGTGTAAGCACATGAAAAATGAGACCTATAACCTAAAACGAGCGTAACTTTTGCGTCCGTTGTCTGTAGGGGCATACTTTTTTTCTAGAAAGCTTGCGGTGAGGCCAACACCGACAGAAAGCGAAATTCAAAGAGTAGAATAGTATATAATTTTACAAAAAATAAATACTTCCCTGTGGTTGAGATACAGCCCTGAGTACCTCCTACTGCTAGCATGTTACATTCAATACAGCGTCGAACTCCATCGCTGTGGAGGACTCGCCCACCGTATCATGAACTACGCCTAGACTACCGAGTTTATGGGTACACAAGGAACCATGGAAGGTAACCCACATCCCTCGGCCACGCGGTTCAGCACACCGTGGGTGTAAGCACATGAAAAATGAGACCTATAACCTAAAACGAGTGTAACTTTTGCGTCCGTTGTCTGATAGGGGCATACTTTTTTTCTAGAAAGCTTGCGGCGAGGCCAACACTGACAAAAAGCAAAATTCAAAGAGTAGAATAGTATATAATTTTACAAAAAATAAATACATCCCTATGGTTGAGATACAGCCCTGAGTACCTCCTACTGCTAGCATGTTACATTCAATACAGCGTCGAACTCCATCGCTGTGGAGGACTCGCCCACCGTATCATGAACTACGCCTAGACTACCGAGTTTATGGGTACACAAGGAACCATGGAAGGTAACCCACATCCCTCGGCCACGCGGTTCAGCACATCGTGGGTGTAAGCACATGAAAAATGAGACCTATAACCTAAAACGAGCGTAACTTTTGCGTCCGTTGTCTGTTAGGGGCATACTTTTTTTCTAGAAAGCTTGCGGTGAGGCCAACACCGACAGAAAGCGAAATTCAAAGAGTAGAATAGTATATAATTTTACAAAAAATAAATACTTCCCTATGGTTGAGATACAGCCCTGAGTACCTCCTACTGCTAGCATGTTACATTCAATACAGCGTCGAACTCCATCGCTGTGGAGGACTCGCCCACCGTATCATGAACCGCGCCTAGACTACCGAGTTTATGGGTACACAAGGAACCATGGAAGGTAACCCACATCCCTCGGCCACGCGGTTCAGCACACCGTGGGTGTAAGCACATGAAAAATGAGACCTATAACCTAAAACGAGCGTAACTTTTGCGTCCGTTGTCTGTTAGGGGCATACTTTTTTCTAGAAAGCTTGCGGTGAGGCCAACACCGACAGAAAGCGAAATTCAAAGAGTAGAATAGTATATAATTTTACAAAAAATAAATACTTCCCTGTGGTTGAGATACCAGCCCTGAGTACCTCCTACTGCTAGCATGTTACATTCAATACAGCGTCGAACTCCATCGCTGTGGAGGACTCGCCCACCGTATCATGAACTACGCCTAGACTACCGAGTTTATGGGTACACAAGGAACCATGGAAGGTAACCCACATCCCTCGGCCACGCGGTTCAGCACACCGTGGGTGTAAGCACATGAAAAATGAGACCTATAACCTAAAATGAGCATAACTTTTGCATCTGTTGTCCGATCGGGGCATACTTTTTTTTCTAGAAAGCTTGTGGCGAGGCCAACACCGACAAAAAGCGAAATTCAAAGTGTAGAATAGTATATAATTTTTTTCTATAAATACTTCCCTACAGTTAAGATATCGCCCCGAATACCTCCTACTGCCAGCATGTTACATTCAATACAGCGACGAACTCCGTCGTGGTGGAGGACTCGCCTACCGTATCATGAACCGCGCCAAGACTACCGAGTTTATGGGTACACAAGGAACCATGGAAGGTAACCCACATCCCTCGGCCACGCGGTTCAGCACACCGTGGGTATAAGCACATGAAAAATGAGACCTATAACCTAAAACGAGTGTAACTTTTGCGTTCGTTGTCTGATACGGGCATACTTTTTTTCTAGAAAGCTTGCGGCGAGGCCAACACTGACAAAAAGCAAAATTCAAAGAGTAGAATAGTATATAATTTTACAAAAAATAAATACATCCCTATGGTTGAGATACAGCCCTGAGTACCTCCTACTGCTAGCATGTTACATTCAATACAGCGTCGAACTCCATCGCTGTGGAGGACTCGCCCACCGTATCATGAACTAGCGCCTAGACTACCGAGTTTATGGGTACACAAGGAACCATGGAAGGTAACCCACATCCCTCGGCCACGCGGTTCAGCACACCGTGGGTGTAAGCACATGAAAAATGAGACCTATAACCTAAAACGAGCGTAACTTTTGCGTCCGTTGTCTGTTAGGGGCATACTTTTTTTCTAGAAAGCTTGCGGTGAGGCCAACACCGACAGAAAGCGAAATTCAAAGAGTAGAATAGTATATAATTTTACAAAAAATAAATACTTCCCTAGTGGTTGAGATACCGCCCGAGTACCTCCTACTGCTAGCATGTTACATTCAATACAAGCGTCGAACTCCATCGCTGTGGAGGACTCGCCCACCGTATCATGAACTACGCCTAGACTACCGAGTTTATGGGTACACAAGGAACCATGGAAGGTAACCCACATCCCTCGGCCACGCGGTTCAGCACATCGTGGGTGTAAGCACATGAAAAATGAGACCTATAACCTAAAACGAGCGTAACTTTTGCGTCCGTTGTCTGTTAGGGGCATACTTTTTTCTAGAAAGCTTGCGGTGAGGCCAACACCGACAGAAAGCGAAATTCAAAGAGTAGAATAGTATATAATTTTACAAAAAATAAATACTTCCCTGTGGTTGAGATACCATCCCGAGTACCTCCTACTGCTAGCATGTTATAGTCAATACAAGCGTCAGAACTCCATCGCTGTGGAGGACTCAGCCCACCGTATCATGAACTACGCCTAGACTACCGAGTTTATGGGTACACAAGGAACCATGGAAGGTAACCCACATCCCTCGGCCACGCGGTTCAGCACACCGTGGGTGTAAGCACATGAAAAATGAGACCTATAACCTAAAACGAGCGTAACTTTTGCGTCCGTTGTCTGTTAGGGGCATACTTTTTTTCTAGAAAGCTTGCGGTGAGGCCAACACCGACAAAAAGCGAAATTCAAAGAGTAGAATAGTATATAATTTTACAAAAAATAAATACTTCCCTATGGTTGAGATACAGCCCTGAGTACCTCCTACTGCTAGCATGTTACATTCAATACAGCGTCGAACTCCATCGCTGTGGAGGACTCGCCCACCGTATCATGAACTACGCCTAGACTACCGAGTTTATGGGTACACAAGGAACCATGGAAGGTAACCCACATCCCTCGGCCACGCGGTTCAGCACATCCGTGGGTGTAAGCACATGAAAAATGAGACCTATAACCTAAAACGAGCATAACTTTTGCATCTGTTGTCCTGATCGGGGCATACTTTTTTTCTAGAAAGCTTGCGGTGAGGCCAACACCGACAGAAAGCGAAATTCAAAGAGTAGAATAGTATATAATTTTTTTCAAATAAATACTTTCCCATGGTTAAGATACTGCCCCGAATACCTCCTACTGCCAGCATGTTACATTCAATACAGCGTCGAACTCCATCGTGGTGGAGGACTCGCCCACTGTATCATGAACCGCGCCTAGACTACCGAGTTTATGGGTACCAAGGAACCATGGAAGGTAACCCTCGTGCCCGGCCATGCGGTTCAGCACACCATGGGTGTAAGCACATGAGAAATGAGACGTATAACCTAAAATGAGCACAACTTTTTGTATCTGTTGTCTGAGTCGGGGCATACTTTTTTTTCTAGAAAGCTTGTGGCGAGGCCAATCCGACAAAAAGAGAATTCAAAGAGTAGAATAGTATAATAATTTTTTTCAAATAAATACTTCCCTATGTTAGATATCGCCCCGAATACCTCCTACTGCCAGCATGTTACATTCAATACAGCGACGAACTCTGTCTGGTGGAGGACTCGCCTACGTATCATGAACCGCTGCCTAAACTACCGAGTTTATGGGTACACAAGGAACCATGGAAGGTAACCCACATCCCTCGGCCACGCGGTTCAGCACATCGTGGGTGTAAGCACATGAAAAATGAGACCTATAACCTAAAACGAGCGTAACTTTTGCGTCCGTTGTCTGTTAGGGGCATACTTTTTTTCTAGAAAGCTTGCGGTGAGGCCAACACCGACAGAAAGCAAAATTCAAAGAGTAGAATAGTATATAATTTTACAAAAAATAAATACTTCCCTATGGTTGAGATACAGCCCGAGTACCTCCTACTGCTAGCATGTTACATTCAATACAGCGTCGAACTCCATCGCTGTGGAGGACTCGCCCACCGTATCATGAACTACGCCTAGACTACCGAGTTTATGGGTACACAAGGAACCATGGAAGGTAACCCACATCCCTCGGCCACGCGGTTCAGCACACCGTGGGTGTAAGCACATGAAAAATGAGACCTATAACCTAAAACGAGCATAACTTTTGCATCCGTTGTCTGATAGGGGCATACTTTTTTTTCTAGAAAGCTTGCGGCGAGGCCAACACTGACAAAAAGCAAAATTCAAAGAGTAGAATAGTATATAATTTTACAAAAAATAAATACATCCCTATGGTTGAGATACAGCCCTGAGTACCTCCTACTGCTAGCATGTTACATTCAATACAGCGTCGAACTCCATCGCTGTGGAGGACTCGCCCACCGTATCATGAACTACGCCTAGACTACTGAGTTTATGGGTACACAAGGAACCATGGAAGGTAACCCACATCCCTCGGCCACGCGGTTCAGCACATCGTGGGTGTAAGCACATGAAAAATGAGACCTATAACCTAAAACGAGCGTAACTTTTGCGTCCGTTGTCTGTTAGGGCATACTTTTTTCTAGAAAGCTTGCGGTGAGGCCAACACCGACAGAAAGCGAAATTCAAAGAGTAGAATAGTATATAATTTTACAAAAAATAAATACTTCCCTGTGGTTGAGATACCAGTCCCGAGTACCTCCTACTGCTAGCATGTTACATTCAATACACGTCGAACTCCATCGCTGTGGAGGACTCGCCCACCGTATCATGAACCGCGCCTAGACTACCGAGTTTATGGGTACACAAGGAACCATGGAAGGTAACCCACATCCCTCGGCCACGCGGTTCAGCACATCGTGGGTGTAAGCACATGAAAAATGAGACCTATAACCTAAAACGAGCGTAACTTTTGCGTCCGTTGTCTGTTAGGGCATACTTTTTTTCTAGAAAGCTTGCGGTGAGGCCAACACCGACAGAAAGCAAATTCAAAGAGTAGAATAGTATATAATTTTACAAAAAATAAATACATCCCTATGGTTGAGATACAGCCCTGAGTACCTCCTACTGCTAGCATGTTACATTCAATACAGCGTCGAACTCCATCGCTGTGGAGGACTCGCCCACCGTATCATGAACTACGCCTAGACTACCGAGTTTATGGGTACACAAGGAACCATGGAAGGTAACCCACATCCCTCGGCCACGCGGTTCAGCACACCGTGGGTATAAGCACATGAAAAATGAGACCTATAACCTAAAACGAGTGTAACTTTTGCGTTCGTTGTCTGATAGGGCATACTTTTTTTCTAGAAAGCTTGCGGCGAGGCCAACACTGACAAAAAGCAAAATTCAAAGAGTAGAATAGTATATAATTTTACAAAAAATAAATACATCCCTATGGTTGAGATACAGCCCTGAGTACCTCCTACTGCTAGCATGTTACATTCAATACAGCGTCGAACTCCATCGCTGTGGAGGACTCGCCCACCGTATCAGTGAACTACGCCTAGACTACTGAGTTTATGGGTACACAAGGAACCATGGAAGGTAACCCACATCCCTCGGCCACGCGGTTCAGCACATCGTGGGTGTAAGCACATGAAAAATGAGACCTATAACCTAAAACGAGCGTAACTTTTGCGTCCGTTGTCTGTTAGGGGCATACTTTTTTTCTAGAAAGCTTGCGGTGAGGCCAACACCGACAAAAAGCAAAATTCAAAGAGTAGAATAGTATATAATTTTACAAAAAATAAATACATCCCTATGGTTGAGATACAGCCCTGAGTACCTCCTACTGCTAGCATGTTACATTCAATACAGCGTCGAACTCCATCGCTGTGGAGGACTCGCCCACCGTATCATGAACTACGCCTAGACTACTGAGTTTATGGGTACACAAGGAACCATGGAAGGTAACCCACATCCCTCGGCCACGCGGTTCAGCACATCGTGGGTGTAAGCACATGAAAAATGAGACCTATAACCTAAAACGAGCGTAACTTTTGCGTCCGTTGTCTGTTAGGGGCATACTTTTTTCTAGAAAGCTTGCGGTGAGGCCAACACTGACAGAAAGCGAAAATTCAAAGAGTAGAATAGTATATAATTTTACAAAAAATAAATACTTCCCTGTGGTTGAGATACAGCCCTGAGTACCTCCTACTGCTAGCATGTTACATTCAATACAGCGTCGAACTCCATCGCTGTGGAGGACTCGCCCACCGTATCATGAACTACGCCTAGACTACCGAGTTTATGGGTACACAAGGAACCATGGAAGGTAACCCACATCCCTCGGCCACGCGGTTCAGCACATCGTGGGTGTAAGCACATGAAAAATGAGACCTATAACCTAAAACGAGCGTAACTTTTGCGTCGTTGTCTGTTAGGGGCATACTTTTTTTCTAGAAAGCTTGCGGTGAGGCCAACACCGACAAAAGCAAATTCAAAGAGTAGAATAGTATATAATTTTACAAAAAATAAATACTTCCCTATGGTTGAGATACAGCCCTGAGTACCTCCTACTGCTAGCATGTTACATTCAATACAGCGTCGAACTCCATCGCTGTGGAGGACTCGCCCACCGTATCATGAACTACGCCTAGACTACCGAGTTTATGGGTACACAAGGAACCATGGAAGGTAACCCACATCCCTCGGCCACGCGGTTCAGCACATCGTGGGTGTAAGCACATGAAAAATGAGACCTATAACCTAAAACGAGTGTAACTTTTGCGTTCGTTGTCTGATAGGGGCATACTTTTTTTCTAGAAAGCTTGCGGCGAGGCCAACACTGACAAAAAGCAAAATTCAAAGAGTAGAATAGTATATAATTTTACAAAAAATAAATACATCCCTATGGTTGAGATACAGCCCTGAGTACCTCCTACTGCTAGCATGTTACATTCAATACAGCGTCGAACTCCATCGCTGTGGAGGACTCGCCCACCGTATCATGAACTACGCCTAGACTACTGAGTTTATGGGTACACAAGGAACCATGGAAGGTAACCCACATCCCTCGGCCACGCGGTTCAGCACATCGTGGGTGTAAGCACATGAAAAATGAGACCTATAACCTAAAACGAGCGTAACTTTTGCAGTCCGTTGTCTGTTAGGGGCATACTTTTTTTCTAGAAAGCTTGCGGTGAGGCCAACACCGACAGAAAGCGAAATTCAAAGAGTAGAATAGTATATAATTTTACAAAAAATAAATACTTCCCTGTGGTTGAGATACCGCCCTGAGTACCTCCTACTGCTAGCATGTTATAGTCAATACAACGTCAAACTCCATCGCTGTGGAGGACTCACCCACCGTATCATGAACCGCGCCTAGACTACCGAGTTTATGGGTACCCAAGGAACCATGGAAGGTAACCCACATCCCTCGGCCATGCGGTTCAGCACACCGTGGGTATAAGCACATGAAAAATGAGACCTATAACCTAAAACGAGCGTAACTTTTGCGTTCGTTGTCTGATAGGGGCATACTTTTTTTCTAGAAAGCTTGCGGCGAGGCCAACACTGACAAAAAGCAAAATTCAAAGAGTAGAATAGTATATAATTTTACAAAAAATAAATACTTCCCTGTGGTTGAGATACCGTCCCGAGTACCTCCTACTGCTAGCATGTTATAGTCAATACAACGTCAAACTCCATCGCTGTGGAGGACTCACCCACCGTATCATGAACCGCGCCTAGACTACCAGTTTATGGGTACACAAGGAACCATGGAAGGTAACCCACATCCCTCGGCCACGCGGTTCAGCACATCGTGGGTGTAAGCACATGAAAAATGAGACCTATAACCTAAAACGAGCGTAACTTTTGCGTCCGTTGTCTGATTAGGGGCATACTTTTTTCTAGAAAGCTTGCGGTGAGGCCAACACTGACAGAAAGCGAAAATTCAAAGAGTAGAATAGTATATAATTTTACAAAAAATAAATACTTCCCTGTGGTTGAGATACAGCCCTGAGTACCTCCTACTGCTAGCATGTTACATTCAATACAGCGTCGAACTCCATCGCTGTGGAGGACTCGCCCACCGTATCATGAACTACGCCTAGACTACCGAGTTTATGGGTACACAAGGAACCATGGAAGGTAACCCACATCCCTCGGCCACGCGGTTCAGCACACCGTGGGTGTAAGCACATGAAAAATGAGACCTATAACCTAAAACGAGCGTAACTTTTGCGTCGTTGTCTGATAGGGGCATACTTTTTTTCTAGAAAGCTTGCGGCGAGGCCAACACTGACAAAAAGCGAAATTCAAAGAGTAGAATAGTATATAATTTTACAAAAATAAATACTTCCCTGTGGTTGAGATACAGCCCTGAGTACCTCCTACTGCTAGCATGTTACATTCAATACAAGCGTCGAAACTCCATCGCTGTGGAGGACTCGCCCACCGTATCATGAACCGCGCCTAGACTACCGAGTTTATGGGTACACAAGGAACCATGGAAGGTAACCCACATCCCTCGGCCACGCGGTTCAGCACACCGTGGGTGTAAGCACATGAAAAATGAGACCTATAACCTAAAACGAGCGTAACTTTTGTGTTCGTTGTCTGATAGGGGCATACTTTTTTTCTAGAAAGCTTGCGGCGAGGCCAACACTGACAAAAAGCAAAATTCAAAGAGTAGAATAGTATATAATTTTACAAAAAATAAATACTTCCCTATGGTTGAGATACAGCCCTGAGTACCTCCTACTGCTAGCATGTTACATTCAATACAACGTCGAACTCCATCGCTGTGGAGGACTCGCCCACCGTATCATGAACCGCGCCTAGACTACCGAGTTTATGGGTACACAAGGAACCATGGAAGGTAACCCACATCCCTCGGCCACGCGGTTCAGCACATCGTGGGTGTAAGCACATGAAAAATGAGACCTATAACCTAAAACGAGCGTAACTTTTGCGTTCCGTTGTCTGATAGGGGCATACTTTTTTTCTAGAAAGCTTGCGGTGAGGCAACACCTGACAAAAGCGAAATTCAAAGAGTAGAATAGTATATAATTTTACAAAAAATAAATACTTCCCTGTGGTTGAGATACAGCCCTGAGTACCTCCTACTGCTAGCATGTTACATTCAATACAGCGTCGAAACTCCATCGCTGTGGAGGACTCGCCCTACCGTATCATGAACTCGCCTAGACTACCGAGTTTATGGGTACACAAGGAACCATGGAAGGTAACCCACATCCCTCGGCCACGCGGTTCAGCACATCGTGGGTGTAAGCACATGAAAAATGAGACCTATAACCTAAAACGAGCGTAACTTTTGCGTCGTTGTCTGTTAGGGGCATACTTTTTTTCTAGAAAGCTTGCGGTGAGGCCAACACGACAAAAAGCAAAATTCAAAGAGTAGAATAGTATATAATTTTACAAAAAATAAATACTTCCCTGTGGTTGAGATACCGCCCTGAGTACCTCCTACTGCTAGCATGTTACATTCAATACAGCGTCAACTCCATCGCTGTGGAGGACTCGCCCACCGTATCATGAACTACGCCTAGACTACCGAGTTTATGGGTACCCAAGGAACCATGGAAGGTAACCCACATCCCTCGGCCACGCGGTTCAGCACACCGTGGGTGTAAGCACATGAAAAATGAGACCTATAACCTAAAACGAGCGTAACTTTTGCGTCCGTTGTCTGATTAGGGGCATACTTTTTTTCTAGAAAGCTTGCGGCGAGGCCAACACCGACAAAAGCGAAATTCAAAGAGTAGAATAGTATATAATTTTACAAAAATAAATACATCCCTATGGTTGAGATACAGCCCTGAGTACCTCCTACTGCTAGCATGTTACATTCAATACAGCGTCGAACTCCATCGCTGTGGAGGACTCGCCCACCGTATCGTGAACTACGCCTAGACTACTGAGTTTATGGGTACACAAGGAACCATGGAAGGTAACCCACATCCCTCGGCCACGCGGTTCAGCACATCGTGGGTGTAAGCACATGAAAAATGAGACCTATAACCTAAACGAGCGTAACTTTTGCGTCCGTTGTCTGTTAGGGGCATACTTTTTTCTAGAAAGCTTGCGGTGAGGCCAACACCGACAGAAAAGCGAAATTCAAAGAGTAGAATAGTATATAATTTTACAAAAAATAAATACTTCCCTGTGGTTGAGATACAGTCCCGAGTACCTCCTACTGCTAGCATGTTACTATTCAATACAGCGTCGAAACTCCATCGCTGTGGAGGACTCGCCCACCGTATCATGAACCGCGCCTAGACTACCGAGTTTATGGGTACACAAGGAACCATGGAAGGTAACCCACATCCCTCGGCCACGCGGTTCAGCACACCGTGGGTATAAGCACATGAAAAATGAGACCTATAACCTAAAACGAGTGTAACTTTTGCGTCGTTGTCTGATAGGGGCATACTTTTTTTTCTAGAAAGCTTGCGGCGAGGCCAACACTGACAAAAAGCAAATTCAAAGAGTAGAATAGTATATAATTTTACAAAAAATAAATACATCCCTATGGTTGAGATACAGCCCTGAGTACCTCCTACTGCTAGCATGTTACATTCAATACAGCGTCGAACTCCATCGCTGTGGAGGACTCGCCCACCGTATCATGAACTACGCCTAGACTACCGAGTTTATGGGTACACAAGGAACCATGGAAGGTAACCCACATCCCTCGGCCACGCGGTTCAGCACATCGTGGGTGTAAGCACATGAAAAATGAGACCTATAACCTAAAACGAGCGTAACTTTTGCGTCGTTGTCTGATAGGGGCATACTTTTTTTCTAGAAAGCTTGCGGCGAGGCCAACACTGACAAAAAGCAAAATTCAAAGAGTAGAATAGTATATAATTTTACAAAAAATAATACTCCCTATGGTTGAGATACAGCCCTGAGTACCTCCTACTGCTAGCATGTTACATTCAATACAGCGTCGAACTCCATCGCTGTGGAGGACTCGCCCACCGTATCATGAACTACGCCTAGACTACTGAGTTTATGGGTACACAAGGAACCATGGAAGGTAACCCACATCCCTCGGCCACGCGGTTCAGCACATCGTGGGTGTAAGCACATGAAAAATGAGACCTATAACCTAAAACGAGCGTAACTTTTGCGTCCGTTGTCTGTTAGGGGCATACTTTTTTCTAGAAAGCTTGCGGTGAGGCCAACACCGACAGAAAGCGAAATTCAAAGAGTAGAATAGTATATAATTTTACAAAAATAAATACTTCCCTGTGGTTAAGATACAGCCCTGAGTACCTCCTACTGCTAGCATGTTACATTCAATACAGCGTCGAACTCCATCGCTGTGGAGGACTCGCCCACCGTATCATGAACTACGCCTAGACTACTGAGTTTATGGGTACACAAGGAACCATGGAAGGTAACCCACATCCCTCGGCCACGCGGTTCAGCACATCCGTGGGTGTAAGCACATGAAAAATGAGACCTATAACCTAAACGAGCGTAACTTTTGCGTTCCGTTGTCTGTAGGGGCATACTTTTTTTCTAGAAAGCTTGCGGTGAGGCCAACACCGACAAAAAGCGAAATTCAAAGAGTAGAATAGTATATAATTTTACAAAAAATAAATACTTCCCTATGGTTGAGATACCATCCCGAGTACCTCCTACTGCTAGCATGTTACATTCAATACAGCGTCGAACTCCATCGCTGTGGAGGACTCGCCCACCGTATCATGAACTACGCCTAGACTACCGAGTTTATGGGTACACAAGGAACCATGGAAGGTAACCCACATCCCTCGCCACGCCGGTTCAGCACACCGTGGGTATAAGCACATGAAAAATGAGACCTATAACCTAAAATGAGTGTAACTTTTGCGTTCGTTGTCTGATCGGGCATACTTTTTTTCTAGAAAGCTTGCGGCGAGGCCAACACTGACAAAAAGCAAAATTCAAAGAGTAGAATAGTATATAATTTTACAAAAAATAAATACATTCCTATTGGTTAGGATACCGCCCTGAGTACCTCCTACTGCTAGCATGTTACATTCAATACAGCGTCGAACTCCATCGCTGTGTGAGGACTCGCCCACCGTATCGATGAATACGCGCTAAGACTACTGAGTTTATGGGTACACAAGGAACCATGGAAGGTAACCCACATCCCTCGGCCACGCGTTCAGCACATCGTGGGTGTAAGCACATGAAAAATGAGACCTATAACCTAAAACGAGCGTAACTTTTGCGTCCGTTGTCTGTTAGGGCATACTTTTTTCTAGAAAGCTTGCGGTGAGGCCAACACCGACAGAAAGCGAAATTCAAAGAGTAGAATAGTATATAATTTTACAAAAAATAAATACTTCCCTGTGGTTGAGATACCATCCCGAGTACCTCCTACTGCTAGCATGTTACATTCAATACAGCGTCGAACTCCATCGCTGTGGAGGACTTGCCCACCGTATCATGAACTACGCCTAGACTACCGAGTTTATGGGTACACAAGGAACCATGGAAGGTAACCCACATCCCTCGGCCACGCGGTTCAGCACACCGTGGGTGTAAGCACATGAAAAATAAGACCTATAACCTAAAATGAGCATAACTTTTGCATCTGTTGTCCGATCGGGGCATACTTTTTTTTTCTAGAAAGCTTGTGGCGAGGCCAACACCGACAAAAAGCGAAATTCAAAGTGTAGAATAGTATATAATTTTTTTCTATAAATACTTCCCTACAGTTAAGATATCGCCCCGAATACCTCCTACTGCCGGCATGTTACATTCAATACAGCGACGAACTCCGTCGTGGTGGAGGACTCGCCTACCGTATCATGAACCGCGCCAAGACTACCGAGTTTATGGGTACACAAGGAACCATGGAAGGTAACCCACATCCCTTGGCCACGCGGTTCAGCACACCGTGGGTATAAGCACATGAAAAATGAGACCTATAACCTAAAACGAGTGTAACTTTTGCGTTCGTTGTCTGATACGGGCATACTTTTTTTTCTAGAAAGCTTGCGGCGAGGCCAACACTGACAAAAAGCAAAATTCAAAGAGTAGAATAGTATATAATTTTACAAAAAATAAATACATCCCTATGGTTGAGATACAGCCCTGAGTACCTCCTACTGCTAGCATGTTACATTCAATACAGCGTCGAACTCCATCGCTGTGGAGGACTCGCCCACCGTATCATGAACTACGCCTAGACTACTGAGTTTATGGGTACACAAGGAACCATGGAAGGTAACCCACATCCCTCGGCCACGCGGTTCAGCACATCGTGGGTGTAAGCACATGAAAAATGAGACCTATAACCTAAAACGAGCGTAACTTTTGCGTCCCGTTGTCTGTTAGGGGCATACTTTTTTTCTAGAAAGCTTGCGGTGAGGCCAACACCGACAGAAAGCGAAATTCAAAGAGTAGAATAGTATATAATTTTACAAAAAATAAATACTTCCCTGTGGTTGAGATACCATCCCGAGTACCTCCTACTGCTAGCATGTTACATTCAATACAGCGTCGAACTCCATCGCTGTGGAGGACTCGCCCTACCGTATCATGAACTACGCCTAGACTACCGAGTTTATGGGTACACAAGGAACCATGGAAGGTAACCCACATCCCTCGGCCACGCGGTTCAGCACACCGTGGGTGTAAGCACATGAAAAATGAGACCTATAACCTAAAATGAGCATAACTTTTGCATCTGTTGTCCGATCGGGCATACTTTTTTTTCTAGAAAGCTTGTGGCGAGGCCAACACCGACAAAAAGCGAAATTCAAAGTGTAGAATAGTATATAATTTTTTTCTATAAATACTTCCCTACAGTTAAGATATCGCCCCGAATACCTCCTACTGCCAGCATGTTACATTCAATACAGCGACGAAACTCCGTCGTGGTGGAGGACTCGCCTACCGTATCATGAACCGCGCCAAGACTACCGAGTTTATGGGTACACAAGGAACCATGGAAGGTAACCCACATCCCTTGGCCACGCGGTTCAGCACACCGTGGGTATAAGCACATGAAAAATGAGACCTATAACCTAAAACGAGTGTAACTTTTGCGTTCGTTGTCTGATACGGGCATACTTTTTTTTCTAGAAAGCTTGCGGCGAGGCCAACACTGACAAAAAGCAAAATTCAAAGAGTAGAATAGTATATAATTTTACAAAAAATAAATACATCCCTATGGTTGAGATACAGCCCTGAGTACCTCCTACTGCTAGCATGTTACATTCAATACAGCGTCGAACTCCATCGCTGTGGAGGACTCGCCCACCGTATCATGAACTACGCCTAGACTACTGAGTTTATGGGTACACAAGGAACCATGGAAGGTAACCCACATCCCTCGGCCACGCGGTTCAGCACATCGTGGGTGTAAGCACATGAAAAATGAGACCTATAACCTAAAACGAGCGTAACTTTTGCGTCCCTTGTCTGTAGGGGCATACTTTTTTTCTAGAAAGCTTGCTGGTGAGGCCAACACCGACAGAAAGCGAAATTCAAAGAGTAGAATAGTATATAATTTTACAAAAAATAAATACTTCCCTAGTGGTTGAGATACCATCCTGAGTACCTCCTACTGCTAGCATGTTACATTCAATACAGCGTCGAACTCCATCGCTGTGGAGGACTCGCCCACCGTATCGTGAACTACGCCTAGACTACCGAGTTTATGGGTACACAAGGAACCATGGAAGGTAACCCACATCCCTCGGCCACGCGGTTCAGCACACCGTGGGTGTAAGCACATGAAAAATGAGACCTATAACCTAAAACGAGCGTAACTTTTGCATCTCGTTGTCTGATACGGGCATACTTTTTTTTCTAGAAAGCTTGCGGCGAGGCCAACACTGACAAAAGCAAAATTCAAAGAGTAGAATAGTATATAATTTTACAAAAAATAAATACATCCCTATGGTTGAGATACAGCCCTGAGTACCTCCTACTGCTAGCATGTTACATTCAATACAGCGTCGAACTCCATCGCTGTGGAGGACTCGCCCACCGTATCATGAACTACGCCTAGACTACTGAGTTTATGGGTACACAAGGAACCATGGAAGGTAACCCACATCCCTCGGCCACGCGGTTCAGCACATCGTGGGTGTAAGCACATGAAAAATGAGACCTATAACCTAAAACGAGCGTAACTTTTGCTTCGTTGTCTGATAGGGCATACTTTTTTTTCTAGAAAGCTTGCGGCGAGGCCAACACTGACAAAAGCAAAATTCAAAGAGTAGAATAGTATATAATTTTACAAAAAATAAATACATCCCTATGGTTGAGATACAGCCCTGAGTACCTCCTACTGCTAGCATGTTACATTCAATACAGCGTCGAACTCCATCGCTGGTGGAGGACTCGCCCACCGTATCATGAACGCGCCAAGACTACCGAGTTTATGGGTACACAAGGAACCATGGAAGGTAACCCACATCCCTCGGCCACGCCGGTTCAGCACACGTGGGTATAAGCACATGAAAAATGAGACCTATAACCTAAAACGAGTGTAACTTTTGCGTTCGTTGTCTGATAGGGGCATACTTTTTTTTCTAGAAAGCTTGCGGCGAGGCCAACACTGACAAAAAGCAAAATTCAAAGAGTAGAATAGTATATAATTTTACAAAAAATAAATACATCCCTATGGTTGAGATACAGCCCTGAGTACCTCCTACTGCTAGCATGTTACATTCAATACAGCGTCGAACTCCATCGCTGTGGAGGACTCGCCCACCGTATCATGAACTACGCCTAGACTACTGAGTTTATGGGTACACAAGGAACCATGGAAGGTAACCCACATCCCTCGGCCACGCGGTTCAGCACATCGTGGGTGTAAGCACATGAAAAATGAGACCTATAACCTAAAACGAGCGTAACTTTTGCGTCCCTTGTCTGTTAGGGGCATACTTTTTTTCTAGAAAGCTTGCGGTGAGGCCAACACCGACAGAAAGCGAAATTCAAAGAGTAGAATAGTATATAATTTTACAAAAAATAAATACTTCCCTGTGGTGAGATACATCCCTGAGTACCTCCTACTGCTAGCATGTTACATTCAATACAGCGTCGAAACTCCATCGCTGTGGAGGACTGCCCACCGTATCATGAACTACGCCTAGACTACGAGTTTATGGGTACCCAAGGAACCATGGAAGGTAACCCACATCCCTCGGCCACGCGGTTCAGCACACCGTGGGTGTAAGCACATGAAAATGAGACCTATAACCTAAAATGAGCGTAACTTTTGCGTCCGTTGTCTGATAGGGGCATACTTTTTTTTCTAGAAAGCTTGTGGCGAGGCCAACACGACAGAAAGCGAAATTCAAAGAGTAGAATAGTATATAATTTTACAAAAATAAATACTTCCCTGTGGTTGAGATACCGTCCCGAGTACCTCCTACTGCTAGCATGTTACTAGTCAATACAACGTCGAAACTCCATCGCTGTGGACGACTCGCCCACCGTATCATGAACGGCCTAGACTACCGAGTTTATGGTACACAAGGAACCATGGAAGGTAACCCACATCCCTCGGCCACGGGTTCAGCACACCGTGGGTGTAAGCACATGAAAAATGAGACCCTATAACCTAAAAATGAGCATAACTTTTGCATCTGTTGTCCGATCGGGGCATACTTTTTTTTTTCTAGAAAGCTTGTGGCGAGGCCAACACCGACAAAAAGAGAAATTCAAAGTGTAGAATAGTATATAATTTTTTTCTATAAATACTTCCCTACAGTTAAGATATCGCCCCGAATACCTCCTACTGCCAGCATGTTACATTCAATACAGCGACGAACTCCGTCGTGGTGGAGGACTCGCCTACCGTATCATGAACCGCGCCAAGACTACCGAGTTTATGGGTACACAAGGAACCATGGAAGGTAACCCACATCCCTCGGCCACGCGGTTCAGCACACCGTGGGTATAAGCACATGAAAAATGAGACCTATAACCTAAAACGAGTGTAACTTTTGCGTTCGTTGTCTGATAGGGCATACTTTTTTTTCTAGAAAGCTTGCGGCGAGGCCAACACTGACAAAAAGCAAAATTCAAAGAGTAGAATAGTATATAATTTTACAAAAAATAAATACATCCCTATGGTTGAGATACAGCCCTGAGTACCTCCTACTGCTAGCATGTTACATTCAATACAGCGTCGAACTCCATCGCTGTGGAGGACTCGCCCACCGTATCGTGAACTACGCCTAGACTACTGAGTTTATGGGTACACAAGGAACCATGGAAGGTAACCCACATCCCTCGGCCACGCGGTTCAGCACATCGTGGGTGTAAGCACATGAAAAATGAGACCTATAACCTAAAACGAGCTGTAACTTTTGCGTCCGTTGTCTGTTACGGGCATACTTTTTTTCTAGAAAGCTTGCTGGCTGAGGCCAACACTGACAGAAAGCGAAATTCAAAGAGTAGAATAGTATATAATTTTACAAAAATAAATACTCCCTTGGTTGAGATACCATCCCGAGTACCTCCTACTGCTAGCATGTTACATTCAATACAGCGTCGAACTCCATCGCTGTGGAGGACTCGCCCACCGTATCATGAACTACGCCTAGACTACGAGTTTATGGGTACACAAGGAACCATGGAAGGTAACCCACATCCCTCGGCCACGCGGTTCAGCACATCGTGGGTGTAAGCACATGAAAAATGAGACCTATAACCTAAAACGAGCGTAACTTTTGCATCCTGTTGTCGATCGGGGCATACTTTTTTTTCTAGAAAGCTTGTGGCGAGGCCAACACCGACAAAAGCGAAATTCAAAGAGTAGAATAGTATATAATTTTTACAAAAATAAATACTTCCCTATGGTTGAGATACAGCCCTGAATACCTCCTACTGCCAGCATGTTACATTCAATACAGCGACGAACTCTGTCGTGGTGGAGGACTCGCCTACCGTATCATGAACCATGCCAAGGACTACCGAGTTTATGGGTACACAAGGAACCATGGAAGGTAACCCACATCCCTCGGCCACGCGGTTCAGCACACCGCGGGTATAAGCACATGAAAAATGAGACCTATAGCCTAAAATGAGTGTAACTTTTGTGTTCGTTGTACTGATAGGGGCATACTTTTTTTTCTAGAAAGCTTGCGGCGAGGCCAACATTGACAAAAAGCAAAATTCAAAGAGTAGTATAGTATAT
>MU847480.1:0-81060 GCA_032690845.1 Eleusine coracana subsp. coracana
AAAACTAACAATTTTTACACACCAGAAACTATGATATTTACTTGCTAGTCATAATAATTGGTTGTCTGAGGTGAAGCTTCATCCGACAGTCATAGATGGTTTTGGGCAGGGCCGGTGGGACCGACCGCGGTGGGAGGCGGCAGTGAGGTGGCGCCCGTCGCCACCAGGGTCTCGGGTGGCAGGCGGGTCGCGCAACCACCTCCTATTTGTAACCCATAAAGATTAGTCACGGGTACATAAAAGTTTTAGAACTTTAAAAGCATTATGTAATCATAAATAATGAGTATACAAACTATAAAATCCTTTTTTTAATAAGTACAGGACTTGTGAGCACAAAACAAAAACAATATGTAAAGTGTACTTTATTCGAACTTGTGAGCAACAAATACACAATTAAAGTTTACTAACATTGACCGCGTCGTATTTGTAAATGGATGTTTATATTGAATGATTATAATTTGGATAGAATATTTGTACTCCAAACTAATAGGGTACAGATTTACATGTCATCTGGAACATCCTGCTCAGCCATATAGTGGATATGTATTAAGCTTTTACACATCTAGTAAATACATTTTTACTACTAATAATATTGATGATATAGATATGTTGCTGTCGTAACGTGCCTACAACCTATGCAGTTCAACTAATTAAGTTTTTACATGCACGTCGGGGTTTTACTAGGTCCATGTAGGAACGAATAAAGTACTAACGTGGGATAGAAAAAACAATGTCCAGAACAAGCTCACAATGAAAAAACCGGACCTGAAAAAAACCAATACCAGTTTGATTCCCACGTTCCGGAGTGTGGGCCAGGGTTGAGGGAATGGAGACCGCCTGAGAGATGCCTGTTTCCATCCAGGTCTGTTGCGACCAGGTGCTCAGCGTGGGTGGGAGCTTGGGCCTGGGTACTGAATTGTTATTCAATACCCTTGGTGTCAAATAGCGCAGGGCTTATCTATATATCTATATCTATATATATATATATACACACACACACATATATATATATATATATATATATATATATATATATATATATATATATATATATATATATATACACACACACACACACACACATATATATTATATATATATATATATAATATATATATATATATATATATATATATATATATATATATACACGGTAGAACTATTCTACACCCAGGGTGTAGATTCTACACCCTGAGCCACCCAACTGACTACCGACCGAGCCAGGCAACCCGCCTGACCGAGACTCCTACCATCCCAGTCCCGATTCGGATCCAAAATAGCCCGACACAGACTCGATAACCCCCCGCGTGCCCCTCCCAAAGCCGATCTAGGATCTCCCGACCCCCTTCTTCCCGTCTGTCATGTGCGCCAGCCTAGGCTGAACAAGGCCCCATAGATTCCTCCCCCGTCGGCCGAGTGGCACCCGCCGATGCTGATCTAGGACTAAACGACGAGGATCCCCGTCCTCTCTTACCCCCATCAACCGAACCTTCGTCTCATCGTCCATGGCGTGTAGTTCCCGAGGGACCCCCACCCCACCCCCGCCTTCTTCCCCGTCGATTCCCCGGCGACACCCGTCCTCCTCCTCCTCCACCGACCACGGTTCCTCCTCGACGCGGGAGTGACAAGGCAAGTTCTACTCCTACCCCCCAGCTGAGATTCTTCATCATCTCATTCTAGCAGTACTGATTAGATCTAGATTCTATAATTACTTGGTAGGATTTATGAAATTACTGAACATGTTAGAGTTCTGATGAAATTTAATGAATATACTGCTATCAATTTATTAGCTGAATTGCTGATTTGGGTAAAACAAATGAAATTACTGAGTCCTATATTTGCTGTGAAAATTTACTGAATATACTGTTATCAATGTACTAGCTGATTTTGCTGATTTGGGTAAACAAATGAAATTACGAACTCTTGTATTTGCTATGAGAAATTACTGAATATACTGATGTCAACTTTACTAGCTGAATGTGTTGATTTGGGTGAAACAAATAAAACTACTAGAAAGCATAAAATTACTGGTTTGATTTATGAATTACTATTTATGTTACTTCTAAAAATTACTGGTTCAGTAGTGTGGAGTACTTTTTTTGCTTGATGTATAAATGTACCTTAAATTACTAGGGTCAATAAATGTATTGGAGTGACTGTAAAATTACTGATGCTATATAATAATACATATTGGTTGTGTCTTAGTTGATATTTTTTTACTGTAGAAACATGGAGAGTGAGGGTTGCTGCTGCTGTGAACGCACACATGCTAAATGGGGTCAGAAACATGGCCTGCCATCTCAACCACAGCCGGTGACTACTGCATCGGTGACTACTGCACCTGCCATCTCATCAACCCCTCATGCTCCCATCCCAGCTGTGCCTGTATCATTCCAGCCCGGCATGGCTTGAAGATTCAATGAGGTATAGGGTCAGATTACGCCTCCAGCTCCTATCGCCCCTAGTAGCTAATCACGCCAGAGGGGGAACCAACATATACTCAGTAAGTAGTTTCACATCATTTTTTATGGGGGTATTTTTTTTACCATGAAATTACTGTGTAACATAATTCTAAAAAAATTACTGGTTCCTAGAAGGTGTGCAATATAGGTAGACTTTTTGTTCGATGCATTTGCTAGAATATCCTAGGATAAAAAATATGTTGGATCACAAAATTACTGGGGCAGGGGGAATTACAATTTTTTTTCACTGTGCAGGACCCAAGAATTGGTCCGAAGTATGTCCCGCATAGTGACATGACCTTTGAAAGTCTGGATAAGCATACAATTTCTATGCTATGTATGTAATGCTTGCTGGTTTTCTAGTTAGAAAGGGTAGAAAGAGGAACGACAAACGTGGGCAAGAATATGAATGTTCATTTGAAGGGAAGCATAGGGGTAGCCCGGGGGAGACATCAAAAGGGATAAGACAACCATGCGGAAAGGGTTGCAAGGCAATGGTATGCGCGTTGCAGTCAAAGGACGAAGGGGTTATGCATTTCAAGAGAATTGTGCTTGAGCACACCATATCCTTACTTGGTCCCCAAGGATGGTGAAGCGCATGAGAGCACACAAGAATAAGGACCCTGCACTAACCACCATGATTGACATGTTGCTCAACAACAAAATCAGGCATGTAAATTTATGAGCATAAATGTGACAGAAAAAGATGTGCAAAACAGGTGTTGTTCAGAAGAAAATTACTGAAAGTCCACAGATTAAAATTACTGAAATATGCATTTACTGGTCGTCTGGCTGTTGTGTATGCAGGAGGGCTGCCATTGCTCGTAATGATGTAATTGATGACATACCTAAAATGGTGAAGTATTTTGAGGAGTGCAAGAGGAACAACCCTCAATTCTACTACTAATTTGAATTGGATGACAAGAATGTGGTGCGTAACATATTCTGGAGTTTTGCTAGCCAGCAAGGTGATTACAAAGGTATAACTTGCTGACTAATCGTCCAAGCAGATAACTAATAACCAATCATAAATAAGGGCTGGTTTATTTAACAAAAAAAATCTTATGTTTTTGTGTGGAGACTATGGAGATGTTGTAACATTTGATACTACATACAGAACCAATCGGTACAACATGCCTCTAGCAATGTTTGTGGTTTCAATAACCAGCTACAAAACATTGTGTTTGCACAAGCACTGATAAGAGATGAGCGGGAAGGGACATTCAGATGGGTATTTGAGCAGTTCCGGGATTGCATGGGTGGCAAAGACCCCATAACAATATTCACAGTATTCCAAATAAAAATATAAAATATATGGCTGATATATAGGTACATGGCTTGCTGCAGCATGAACATAATTAGCTACCTTATTTTTGTTTCTTCCTTTTTCCTCCAGATCAGGATAATGGCCATGGAGATCGCATACCTATAATATTCCCATAGACCTACCACAGGTTCTGTAGGTGGCATATGTTGAGGAAATATAAAGACCCACTAAACAGTTGTACAATGTTCATCCAACTTTGTGTGACAAGCTAACATCAGTGATAAATCATCCTTTGAATCCTGCAGAATTCGAGAGGGCATGGACAGACATGCTCAATGAGTTCAAGATTCATGACAGTGCAGTCATGGAGAGTTTATTCAATATTAGGAAAATGTGGATTGCAGCATTCCTACAAAAATATTTTTTGTGGAACAATGTCTTCAACACAGAGAAGCGAGAGTGTTAATGCTTTGGTTAAAGGAGGGTATGTTGATAACTCAACTCCTATCCATGAATTCGTAAAGCAATTCCTTGAGATGCTGCAGCACATGTATGAGAATGAGGCGAGAGAGAGATACAATTCACAGGTAACACCCCCCATCACTACCCCCTACTATTTGTATTTATGTTATGTTGAGAAATAACTGAAAATTAGTGATGGTGGTAATAAAGAAATTACTACAGCTCATGGAATAGGTTGAATAGAATTGCCATGAACATTTATATGCTGTGAAAATTTACAGAATGTACTCGTGTGAAAATTTACTGAATGTACTAATGTGAAAATTTTACTGAATGTGCTAATGTGAAGGGATTACTGATGGTAGTAATTGTGAAATTACAACATCTCATGGAATAGGTTGAATAGAATTACCGTGAACATTTTGTGATGTGAAAAATTACTGAACGTATTCAATGTGAAAATTTACTGAATATATAAATGTGAAAAAATTGCTGATGTGTATAGAATTCGTTGAAATTACTGAATGTTCATGATAATTTTTGTAACAGTCTGAACCTGTTACCGTCACATACCATCCATCCCGTGGATACTACTTTCCCATGGATACAATTGTCCAAAATATATTCAAGAAATATGTTCAAAGAGTTCAAGGAGACTAAAAAAAGAAGCACTAAATTCACAATACATCCTAATCCGGAGAAAACTGGATACTACTTCTTTAAGCACCATCCCGTGGATACTACTTTCCCATGGATACAACATGAGTTCAGTGTGAAAGCAGTATAGATGTTGAAGAATCGGAGAATTTGGTGTTCAACTGCGGAGTGCATGAATTGGGAGCACAAAGGTATGTCGTACATGTTGTAATACATATCTGCAGTGAAAAATATGAAATTACTGAACCTTGAAATAAAATAGTACAGGGTTGTTTTGCTGTCACCTGGTGTTGGCATTCACACACCTTTTCATGATCACATACCATCGAGATATATTCTCAAGCGCTACAGCAGGAACCCCGTCCGTGGAAACAATTTTGACAGGCACGATAATATGTTTCTTGCCCCAATGGAGACACTAAGGCTAAATGGGCAGCAAGTATACTTTCAAATCTGTTCAGGCTACAAAGGTCTGCAATAATGTCATCTGAGGTGAGCACATGGTTGGTAAAAATTTCTGCAAAAGATTGCTTGAACTTGTAAGCTTGTTAAAAATGAAACAAAATTACTGATTATATGTTGTAAAATTACTGATGAATAGTGCTGCCCCTGCCACATCATTTTCCTAATGTGTAATTAATTTTTGTATAGGCGATGGATTATAGCTAATCGGTTGATCACAAAAGCTATTACAGTCCTAGATGCAATACCATCAGATCTGGTTATACAAGCATCAGAAACCACACAAACCCCTTCCAATGATACTGCTGCACCAAGCACAGGACAAGAAAGCGGCAATGTCTCGGCTGCTGCCCCCCCTCGGTTTCAACCACCAAAGGCAGCCGTAAGAAAAGCAACGGAGGTGAGGACGCACCTCAGCCACACTTTCAGCAACCCAAGGAAAAGAAGAAAAGGAGATGCCTCAAATGTGAAAAGCTTGCCCCTGGTCATAATGCAGCAACATGTGATAGAGTTAGCAGGATGGAATCAGAGGGGGTGACAAAAAAACCAAGGGGGAGGCCAAGGGGGAGTGGAAGTGGAGGGGTACAACAAGAGAGGGAGGAAGTGTGAATGAGAGGGTGCATGATATGCATGATATGGATGTTGGAATGTAAGTGGGGGTTCATTTTCGTAGCTCAAGTAAAAATCTAGTGTCAAAAAAACTGATATGCTTAATATTGGACAGGCAAAGGAGGACAAGGAGCGCGATGATGAAGAACGGATGTGGTATAGCTGGATCAAGCACATGTTATGGTATCAATGACGACTACTATTTAGAATACAGTGCAAGAGATGATGGTGCTGAGTACGCATCAATGTCCGATGATTGACACAATAAAAACATAAATATAGCATGAATTATTGTTTCTGATATATGTAGATTACAATTAGAACACACACGTGTAAAATCTGATTTAGAGTAGGTAGATAGATGCAGCATTGTACATATGGGTGGTGATATATATAGATTTTCAATCATGAAATCATGTAAGAACCTTGGTTGTGCATTGCATAAATATTTTGTATACTTATATATACATAATGGATTACTCATTGAAGTTTGAATGTAAAAGTATGAATGTTGTTTAGATTTATTCTAAAAAATTACTGAATTCATGTGGTAAAAAACACTAAATTCTCCAACTCCTTTATGCACTAAACTCTCCAACTCATTGGCACACTAAATTCTCCAACTCCTTTACGCATTAAACTCTCCAACTCCTTGGCACACTAAATTAAACAACTCCTCGACACACTAAATTCTACTGAGGCATTACTAACAAAACATTATTGATACTATACAAAAGAAAATTACTGATTTTTGCAAAATTACTGAATCCATGTGGCAATAAACACTAAATTCTCCAACCCCTTGACACACTAAATTCTCAAAATCTTTTGCACACTAAATTCTCCAACTCCTTTGCACATTAAATTCTATAAATGCTTGGCACACTAAATTCTACAACCCTTTGACACACTAAATTCTCCAACTCCTTTACACACTAAATTATCCAACTCCTTGGCACACTAAATTCTCCAACTCCTTTACGCAGTAAACTCTCCAACTCCTTGGCACACTAAATTATCCAACTCCTCAACACACTAATTCTACTGAGGCATTACTAACAAAAAAATTACTGATACTATACAAAAGAAAATTACTGATTCTTACAAAAATACTGAATCCATGTGGCAATAAACACTAAATTCTCCAACCCCTTGACACACTAAATTCTCAAAATCCTTTGCACACTAAATTCTCCAACTCCTTTGCACACTAAATTCTACAAATGCTTGGCACACTAAATTCTCCAACTCCTTGACACACTAAATTCTCCAATGAGTTGCCAATTTTTATCAGCGTAGGAGACGATGTTGGATTCTAAGGCCAAAATCATGTGCAATAAATTCTCCAACCCCTTGACACACTAAATTCTCAAAATCCTTTGCACACTAAATTCTCCAACTCTTTTGCACACTAAATTCTACAAATGCTTTGCACACTAAATTCTCCAACTACTTTGCACAATAAATTCTCTAACCCCTTGACACACTAAATGAAAACTGAGGTATTAGTAATAGAAAAATTACTGATACTATACAAAAGGAAATTACTAATTCTTACAAAATTACTGAAGTCCATGTAGCAATAAACACTAAATACTACAACCCTTTGACACACTAAATTCTCCAACTCCTTTACACACTAAATTCTCCAACTCCTTGGCACACTAAATTCTCCAACTCCTTTACGCACTAAACTCTCCAACTCCTTGGCACACTAAATTCTCCAACTCCTTTACGCACTAAACTCTCCAATTCCTTGGCACACTAAATTATCCAACTCGTCGACACACTAAATTCTACTGAGGCATTACTAACAAAACATTACTAATACTATACAAAAGAAATTACTGATTCTTATAAAAATTACTAAATCCATGTGGTAATAAACACTAAATTCTCTAACCCCTTGACACACTAAATTCTCAAAATCCTTTACACACTAAATTCTCCAACTCCTTTGCACACTAAATTCTACAAATGCTTGGCACACTAAATTCTACAACCCTTTGACACACTAAATTCTCCAACTCCTTTACACACTAAATTCTCCAACTCCTTGGCACACTAAATTCTCCAACTCCTTTACGCACTAAACTATCCAACTTCTTGGCACACTACATTATCCAACTCCTCGACACACTAAATTCTACTGAGGCATTACTAACAAAAAATTACTGATACTATACAAAAGAAAATTACTGATTCTTACAAAATTACTGAATCCATGTGGCAATAAACACTAAATTCTCCAACCCCTTGACACACTAAAACTCAAAATCCTTTGCACACTAAATTATCCAACTCCTTTGCATACTAAATTCTACAAATGCTTGGCACACTAAATTCTCCAACTCCTTCACACACTAAATTCAACAATGAGTTTACAATTTTTATCACCGTAGGAGACGATATAGGATTCTAGGGCCAAAATCATGTGGCAATAAATTCTCCAACCCCTTGACACACTAAATTCTCAAAATCCTTTGCACACTAAATTCTCCAACTCCTTTGCACACTAAATTCTACAAATGCTTTGCACACTAAATTCTCCAACTACTTTGCACAATAAATTCTCTAACTCCTTGACACACTAAATGAAAACTGAGGTATTACTAACAGAAAAATTACTGATACTATACAAAAGGAAATTACTAATTCTTACAAAATTACTGAAGTCCATGTAGCAATAAACACTAAATTCTCCAACCCTTTGACACACTAAATTCTCCAACTCCTTTGTACACTAAATTCTCCAATTCCTTGACACACTAAATTCTCCAATGAGTTGACAATTTCTATCACCGTAGGAGATGATGTTGGATTCTAGGGCCAAAACCATGTGGCAATAAATTCTCCAATCCCTTGACACAATAAATTCTCCAACTCATATGCACACTAAATTATACATATGCTTGAATGTTGTTTATATTTATTACTGATACTCGTATGCACACTAAACTATACACATGCTTGAATGTTGTTTAGATTTATTACTGATAATACAAAAAAAACTTGATCCAAAAAAATTACTGACACAACTCATTGAGAAATTACTAACAAAGATTTACTAATACAATTCGAAGGAAAATTACTGATTGCACTGAGAAAATAACTTCACTCCATAATTTTTCCATCCAGAATCCATTTTACAAAAAGTATACCACATGAAACATAACCATCACAGACAATAGTATCAAAATAATGCAGATAGTGCGTGCCACATTGATTACACAAATCACACAAAATACAAGAAAGAAAAAGAGTTCATGTCTATTGAATAGGTTGCGAAAAGATCTCAATCTCTGGAGGAATCTTGTTGCGTCGTTCATTCACACGATGGAACATCATGTAGTGCAACAATCGTGCCCTGTACTCACCCCCCAAGCTCTGCAAATAACAAGACAGCAATAACATAGGAAAAAAGGAGGAAAATATTAAGGACAAACAAGCTTCATATATAATTGGAAATGAAAAGATAAAAAGAAATAGGTAATGTGCTAACCGGGATAATATCAGGCACTAAGGACCCGCATGAATCCATTGTATCGTTCAAGAAACAACATGCAGAAGTAGAGGCAATCATCTACAAGCGACTGCCTTGGAACATCAACAAATGTAACTCCCCAACTGCTGATGTCAGGAGACCTATCCTTTGTGACTCTTTTGAGTATTGAATTCATCCTCTCCCATATACGCGTGCAAACATCACTATGCCACTGGTCCTTGTCATACTGCTGTTGCCAATCTAGAGAGTCCAGTATATCAATCTGCCCATGGAACATATTGATGCAGTACAATGCCCAATGATATCCTTTGTGTATAGGAACAAATATCTATACAAAAAATAATTGTAGTGTAAAAAATAACATGTCATGTAAAAAAAAGGTATTACATGGAAGCGCAATAGGAAATAAAAATTGAAATCCACAATATAACTCACAAGTTTTGCATTAAGAATCTGTTCAGCTGTAAAGCGATATTTGAACAACTTGTAGGGGACATTTTCATCATATGGTGATTCCTTGAAATAATTCTCATGTAGAAGCAAGGACTGCAGCATGAAATAAAATTAATTACAAGGATAAAACAACACACAGGAAAAATACTAAATCAAATTACTGACACAAAATTACTGATGACTAAAGTTACTGACTATATGCAACACTAAAATAAATGGCATATAGTTGCTGACACTGATCTATAAAATTACTGACAAAAACACTAGATTGTATTGGCAATAAAAAAGTCTTGCTGATTCTAAAAATTATAGACACTTCTCAAAACACAAGAGACACTCATTCAAAAAGGGAAAAGAGAAAGAAACAAGAAAAACTAAATTTTTGTTCAGGTATAGAACTTACCGAAACACAAGTTGGAACCACAATCCAATAAGCAGAACATTGTGGCCTAATAGCTTCGTCATCATCCTTGAGGCATTGTATGAAATAATCCAAGTTTAGAGCTTCACCCATATTTCCATCAGCAAAAGTATCAGTAATAAATTGCCCTGACATCATAAATATATCACTATAAGTTTTGGAGCTCAGAGTTTTCTCGGTTGTTGAGATGAAAAAATCCATGCACATGTATGCTACTTCATTAATACATGTACCATCTAAAATTTGAATTAATATCTGGACTTCATAAGAAAAGAAATACTGGATATATCAGATGTGAAACAAAAAAAATAAAAGGATAAAATAGTATGTTGCAAAGAAGGAATGTCTAGAGATCATGAATTTCCTGAGCCCTTCTACTAAATCGGTTCTTGGGTACTGAGGAGCCCATTCTGGTTTGTCAAATGGAGAAACCATGTCGGGGCTCTCAACTTTGAACACCGGTCCATTGCCCCATTCCAATGGCACACCAAGGTAGGGGGGTTTATCATCGAATGAAAACTGCGGTATCTCCTCATCATCAACATCTTTGTTCTTCTTCTTCCTTCCCCTCCTTGGCTTCCGAGAATAGGTGTTGAGCTTAACATGTTCGACAGTATCAGCCTTCATAGACCGAGTGACCCGACGCTTTGGGGCAGAGAAAATGGTCTCAGTATTATCCTATGATGAGATGAAACAGCTTGTAAAATTATTATTGGAAGCCAAAAATAATTACTGAATAGAAAAAAAAGGATGCATGTATAATATTCAACCTGCACTCCCGAATCGTTAGCACATAGATCATCATTAACCCTCATGTCAAGATGAGATTTCTGTGTAGCATCAATGCATCATGTTCAAAATCACGGAGGATGCATGTAGTATTTTGCCATGACTCATAGTCAAAACTTGTCTCATGAATGCCAAAAGATTGAGACTGAAAAAAAATAAAAGGGATGTAACAACTTCTTGCAAAAGATATACAGAAAAATTAAAAGAATGTGACAGCTTCTTACAAAAGCAATACTAAAAAAAATTAACTTATCTAGACAACATAAATAAATCAAAAAAATAAATAAAATTACTGATACAAAAAAAGTGGCAACTTGATAGAAAAAAAGGAACCTCAACATTTGTCGCACTAGAAGTGCCAACTCCATCGGGTGGTTGTGGAGGAAAAGGAGGATCTATGTTAGAAGGTTCAACCTGCACCCCCCACCCCCCCAATAAAAAATCAGCATGTTGTTTCCAAGCAAAATAATATGAAAAATTACTGATTGAAAAAAAGAAAAGTAACCTGGGATGACTGTGCTTGAGCATGCTCCTGACTAGAATTGACATTTTCATCAGGTAGTGGCGGAGGCGGAGGGTGTAGGTTAGAGGGTTCAGTCTGCACTCTAGAATTCATAACATAAAAAAATAAGAATGAGAAAGAGAAATGGCACATAAATTACTCATTACTCAAAACAGTTATGAAAATGATTGATGTAAAAAAATTATTGACAATTGTGCCATAAATTACAGCCAATACTAAAAGGAAATTACTTATTGCATCAATTAAATAAAAAAGTGTTACTCATTCCATGAAATTACTGACCTTGTCATAAATACTTTTTATCTTTAGTGTATTTAAACTGATAAGTATAATTCTTACTAATCATAAAAAATTACTAAAAAGTGTTACTCATTCCATGAAATTACTGACCTTGTCATACATACTTTTTATCTCTAGTGTATTTAAACTGATAAGTATAATTCTTACTGATCCTAAAAAATTACTGAAAAGTGTTACTCATTCCATGAAATTACTAACCTTGTCATAAATACTTTTTATCTCTAGTGTATTTAAACTGATTATCATATAAATTACTGACACTACTTAAAATTATTGACAAATGAAAAAAAAACAAATACTGACCGCAACTCCTGAAGATTCTACATTTCCTCCCTCGGATCCATCTATTGTTCTCTACCTCTTAGAAGCCAGTGAATCTGATGCCTGCAAATAAAAAGGGAGGTCAAACAGAATTACTAAGTGATGACATAATACCATACAATTACTAAAAAAGATATAAGGAAGAAGACAAGTAAAACTTGCAGAAGCATGATGCTTTGCACGCTGTGTCCTAGGTGACTGAACAGATTCATCAACAGATTGAGAATGACCAAGAATTCCCCAGATATCAGAGACAACATTAATCTGGGCATCCAACACATCTTTCTTTCCCTTGAAAAAAATTTTCATGCCTTCTTCCATCATAGCTGCTCCACTTTCTACTCGACTATCATACTGCAAAAGAGCTGAAGAAAGAGCTTGCTTTTGATGATCATCTGTGAAGGATTTTAAGCACCCATCAAGCAAGGGTTGCAACTTTAGAAGGTCAGCAGGCATAGTGTGAAAACAAGACTACCCGGTGGGTTGTCGATGAGGGCCGCGAGGATTGGCAGCACGCGGTGCGGGTGGAGGTCGAGAATCAGCTGTAGCCTGACGAGCACGAGGGGCTGGTGGAGGCTGAGCAGGTGCAGCTGTGGCCTTCTTTTGGCCTGGATTAGTGTCACGTCCACCCCGTATGACACCCATGACTCGCACAACACTGGAAGAATCAACACTACGCTCTTGATTGTCGCCCCTTGCATCAAAATGATCATGGCAGACACGGGCATTTTCATAGCAAGTGTCAGCTTTATCCCTCAACTACATTCATATATAAAGCAAAAAATACATGGTAAGGGCAAAAATAATAATACATATAGTGAAACATAACAAAATGCAAACAATATGTGCAAATGGGAAAATACTAGAATAAACACAAAGGCTTACAGGTAATTGGCCATATGAAACTGAACCATCGCTGTTAACCTTCTTGTCAGCCGTGGCAATTTTCTTAATTACAATAGAAGTAAAGAAGCTTGCGCGAGGTGTTACTGAACAATCAACAATCATATTACTACACCTCAGGTTGTCGAGATAATATAACTACAGACAGACACGGGACATAAAAAATTACTGATAGTAATATGTAGATTACTAGGAATAAAATAGTCATAAAATTACTGGAAGCAAATATGAAAAATGTCAATAAATTACTGAACCACATTAGACATGATAAATTACTGACAGCAAATCTAAAATGTAAAATAACAGAAATGTTACTGACAATATGTAAAAATAACAAAAATTACTGAAAGACATAGGACATAAAAAAAAATTGCTATCAACAATATGTAATTACAGGGCATAGTTACAAAATTACTGGGAGCAAAACTAAATAACACAAGGTTTTTGTCCAAAAAAAAGTAAAGAATAACAGTAAGTCATTATTACTGACTATATGTAACTTAGGATTAATTAAATTTCTAGTGGCAAAAATTACTGACAGAAAAATAATTAGAATGACTTACAATGAGAAATGCAACACATCCCTGCAACGCGGGTGCCGCCAAATCACGATCCCTGTTCTTCCACTTCGTTGCCTTCACTTTCAAATCAGAAAGCAAGGCCTTGCACCAATTAATCTTCGCCAATTGATTCAAATTCTTGCAATATAGATAATCGGCTCCAGAGATATTGGATGAGGTAGTAGGAAATAACAAGCCATTGAGCAACAACATGAAAAAGCACTTGACAGTCCAGTCATCACTATTCGGCATGGCAGCAAAATGCTCAATTATCCACCTGGGTACATCATTCTTGCCAAGCTTTGCATAGCTCTTGGACTTGGCAGCACCTTTTTTCTTGGCACCACCTTTCGCAATCTGAGCCCCTTCATTGCAGGCAGCTTCACAAATTTGCTTCATGCCTTTGGAGTCACACATCTGCCTCAAAACACCAAGAGCTTTCTTCCTCTCCTGAAAACTAAAATTTGGCACGTCATCACCGTCAAGTGGAAGACCAGTGACATCAAGCACAACTTGCTCTGTCAATAAGAAAACTTCTTCCCCAACTTCCATACGAGACAGATCAAACTTTATATGGTTCATAAGATACATTGCAAGGGATCTGTCGTTGATGCCATCACACCTAAACTTCAAGAATTCACCAAAACACAATTCAGTGAGTCTTTTCTTCATTGCATCATTCATCTATTGTACTATATCTACAATAGTTCTAGGAGAGCACCGGATAGTCACATAATATCCTGCCTTCAGAAGCTGCAAATCAAAATTAAACATACAAAATTAAACGTACAAAACAAGACAAAATATATATAGAATCATCATCACGTAACAAAAGAATTGACATCCTTAAAACTTGACTGACCAAGTACGTGTATATCACAAAGTTCTATATATAAAAGAAGGATATAGTCCAAACAAACACCATGCAAAAAAACCTAACCAAACAGTAATCAAAAGGAAGATGAATTGTATTAAAAGCCACTATTAAACACATTCAAATAAAACAAAAAGGAATCACATTTAAAAAATATAATTACTATTGACAAACAAATACAAAGGTATATTCTAGTTAAAAAAAATTATTTCATGTAACAGGAAAAACAGGCAAAAGATAACCTAAAAATGGAACTGTTTGTATTCAAATCACATATTGTTGGGCATTAAACTAAATTACTAAAAATAAACTACTGAACATGAACTAGAATTACTGGATATGTAAATGACAATACTGGTATATTTAATAAATTACTAGTTATAAAAAGACAACATAAGTACCTCCTCTGGATCACTGTCTTCACCATCACTATCACCCCCCTCTTGGTCAATGACTGATTTTCCCTGATCAAAGAACAACCATGTAAAAAAAAAGCATATTATAACAAACTCATACAAGAAAAAGAAAGCATGTACCTTGTCGACATTGACAGCTTTAGGAGGATCATTATTCTCTTGTTCATCAAAATATTACTCAGATGAGATGGTCCCAAAAAAGGAGCTCTAACCTTCATAACATATATACGCGGTCGGCGTTCTATAGGAGGAGATATATCAAAATCTGAATCATCTTCATGACCGTGGCTATGAACGGGCGACTGATTATCACCTTCCATCCTTCAACAAACCTAATAACAAAAATTACTGAAAATACAGCTAGCACAAATTACTGAAACAAAGAAATACAACAATTTATTAAATAACAAAAAATTACCATGGCATGAAATATTACTGGAACAAAAACTACTAATAACACTAATTATGTTCAACTGCTCTACCAAAATCACAGAAGCAACATAACACAAAAAATCAATATAATAACTCCTCTTTGACCCATGCAAAACTCTACTATAATTACAAAATCCTTAAGATACAAATACAAAAACAAGATACTGTTGTGGATCATTCTCTACTGTATTGAACAGATTTACTGCAAGCAAAATTACTAAATCAAAAATAGCTTTGGTTAAGACAATAATTACTGATTATTACAATAATTACTGAGAATTACATAATAGATCCTGAGAATTACATGATAATTACTGAGGACTTCATCAAGTACAGACATGAGGAATACTGAAGAGACAAATTTTACTACGGTTTAAAGATATAAAATTACTAATTACTAATAACACTAATTATTAATGAAAAACATATTACTAATAAGCATATCTAGTGGAATTAATAAGCACAATCATATGGAAAATTCATAATAATTGCTCTTTGGTCCATGCAAAACTCTAGTATAATTACAAAATCCTAAAAAATCAAACAAAAAAAACAGGATACTATTGTGGATGATTCTCATCTGTATGGAACAAATTTACTGGAAGAAAAATTACTGTATAAAAAATTGATTTGGAAAAAACAATAATTATTGAGCATTTCAATAATTACTGAACAACTTCATCACGACAGATAATGAAATTATTGAAGGTTACAACTTAGCAGAAAAGTGTAAAATCACTGAGAACACATGGAAAAACAGGATATGTTGCACCAATTATTGACCAACTAATCAGCAACAACCATAACAAATAGAATAGAAATGCTAAAAATTAAGCAGACAAACAAGAAAGGATACACACAAAATACTGAATAATCAATAGCCCCGATTTCTCCTAGAGATAAAAGTGAGAATGCAAAAATTACTAAAAATACTCCAAAAGTAAAAAATTACTGAAAATTCATAATTAATATAGAGGAATTATTGCTCAATTATTTCTCAATTACTCCACAAAAATCAGCATAATCAAAGGGGGATCAGTGGACAATATGCCATACCTTCATTAAACAATATTCCTAAGAAACTGTCGCACAAATCAAAATGTCACTGCTACTCTAGAACCACATATAATGGAACTACTCTAGCATGAAATCAACACCAATCACGAAGTAGAGATGGGAAAACAAAACTCTAGAGTTACCGAAATCACGCACCCACCGGTCGCCGCACCGCACCTCCGACCAAAACCCTAGAGTTCACCCAAATCCGAGCGCCGCCGCAAGCCAAACCTAACTTCCGACGTCTACAACCGCCTCGGCGGATCACCAATTTTGCAGGGCGAGAAAGCAAGGGGGTTCGGGAAGTGCACCACAGGAACCGAAGACGGTAGGATAAAGGCATGCGTCGTCGTCGTCGTTGGCCTCGACAACCAACTCGTGGGCACGCGCTTCTACGCCTTCGATCTTGTCGCTGACTTCAACCGCCTCGCAGATCTAGGATTTTGTGGCAGATGGGGAACTTGCCACAGGAGTCGAAGACGCTCGTGGGAGCCCTAGTCGCCGCCACCTCAGCCTCAGCACCGTCGCTTCTTGCAATCGCCTCACGCCGCCTCCGCCGATGTAACCGCCTCGCCGCCGCGGACGCAAATCGATTAAGGAATAGGGGAAGAAAATGACTAACGAGTGGGCCCAGATGAAGACTAGGTGCAATTTATATGTCGATGATGGGTTGAAGATAGGTTAATGGGTCGCGCCCGAAATGCAGCCCGGTAGCGCGCGTGGGGGAGTTTGGGTTGGTTCGGTCGGACCGGATCTGATTGGTTGGGTTGGTTGGCTGGCTAGTTGGATGTGAGGGGTGTAGAATAAGCTTATTCTACACCCAGGTGTAGAATAGTACATATATATATATAGGGTAATTCTATTCTACTCTAAAGTGTAGTTACTCCCACGTTCAAAAAACCACCTTGGGTATATATATATATATATGTGTGTGTGTGTGTGTCTAAGGGTTTGGGCCCTTAGAATCCAATATATTCTCCTTTGGTGTTAAAAATCTACGGCAAACCCAAGAATTTAGTGTGCCAATGAGTTGGAGAATTTAGTGTGGCAACCAATTGGAGAATTTAGTGTGCCAACAATTTGTAGAATTTAGTGTTCCAAACAGTTGGAGAATTTAGTGTGCCAAGCATTTGTAGAATTTAGTATGTCAAGCATTTGTAGAATTTAGGGTTTGGGTTGTGTTCGTATGTGCTGGTTGGGTGTGGGTGTAGAATAGCCTATTCTACACCCGGGTGTAGAATAGTTCTACCGTATATATATATATATATATATATATATATATATATATATATATATATAAAGTTTATAGTTGAGTGAAAATTTTATGGTTAGAAATATGAATTATAATTTCCTTACATTTGCATGTCTATAATTTTATGATTGGGAGTTAAAGTCTTATGGTTGCGGGGTGAAAATTTATGGTTGTGAGTGGAAGTCTTATGGTTGAGGGTACAAAATTTATGGTTGTGTGGATAAGACAATTATAGTCTTACGTGCGGTGCTAAATAACTATTTAGCATGTTGCGCGTTAAAGAGCACATCCCTATATATATATATATATATATATATATATATATATATATATATATATATATATATATATATATATGTATGTATAGGGTGATTCTATTCTACTCCCAAGTTGTAGATATATATATATATATATATATATATATATATATATATATATATATATATATATATATATATATATATAGGTAATTCCATTCTACTCTCAGGTGTAGTTACTCCCACGTTTAAAAAACCACTTTGGGTATGTGTTCATACTCATTTATTATTTTGAGTATATACACATACTTAAAACATGATTTTTGAGAGTGATAATCATAATTTTTTTGAAGGGTCTTTAAGTTATAAACATATATCATATTTACTGCTATATAAAAGTAAATGTCTTCATAATTCATGTATCACAACAAAAAAAAGTGAGTATGTCCACATACCCTCTAATATGACTACATAATACATTTAAAAACGTCAAGTATGTAATGATACTCTCTAGATTGTGAGATATACACGTGGGAGTAGCTACTCCTGGGAGTAGGAAAAAGGCTTCCTATATCTATATATATATATATATGGTGATTCTATTCTACTCCCAAATGTAGATATATATATACACTAATTCACTCTCTAAGAGTGATATAATATTCCACTCCCTAGCCACTTTACCAGCCTGAACAAACCACAGACTCAACCCAGCCTATTTACTAGTCCAACTCATGCCTCCACGTCATTAAGTTTTCAAAGCGCTTACACCACCATGATTATGGGGATTTATTTGGAAAGGTAAAGGCGTGTGGAGATTTATTTCCATTCATCACGTTCCCATCTTCCTTATTTATACTCTCACATATTCTCTTCCCATGAACCATGCTAGCTGAGATGATAATCTTCTGACATTTGTCCATGTACATGTACAGGAGCCACGAAGCAATGCAAGACGATAGAGGCACATCTCACGCAGCAGGTAGGAATTCTGCTACATACCGTCGGTTCCCTCCTCCATGTGCAATCGTGCTCATTTAGTCACTTTCAAAATTGTTTTATCCTTTTGTGGATTTGCGTATACCGCAGGGTGGAGATCAAAGAATCGACAAAAAGCTGCCGGACTGCATCACCATCCCGGTTCATCGCCAGCCTTTTGCACATGTGCATGTTTTCGGTTCCTAGGGCCTCTTGGATGCAGCGAAGCACGGCAGGTCCTGATGGCTGAGGACAAAGTTTCGAACAATATCGCGGGATCATACACACTTCCATACGTTGATTAAACCATGAAGGTTTTGTATCATGCAGATGTTTCTACAATCTTATACATGAGTATTTGTGATGGAAAATTTGCTGATTATTCTCCAAAGTGCATCAGAGCGGTCAAGCCTCTTGATGGCCAGTGGCAAGAAGAAAATTGTTTGTGTGATTCTCAATTTGAACCGTAAAAATATGGCCCCTCAAATTGTAAATATATTTTGTATGATTACAAAACTTACCCACTTGTAAATGTTGGTTCATGAAATAGCAAAAATGTACCTAAATTCTTATGATAGAAATTCTTATCAATCACAAAATATACTTGTGTTTATGATTATGGAAGACTTTACTTGCAATTGGGGGTACCTGACGATATGAAACACTAGAGTCTTGTAGTGAATTGCTAAAATACATAAATATCTTGTGATGCAAAATTGTAAAAGTATAAATACATAGTCCATGTAGTCGTAAGATTCACTTGATATTTTATAATATACTTAGTTTCAATATTCATGATGCTTAATTGTTACAAATTGACACTCATGCATGGCTTGAAGGGGAGCTCTCATTTTCTTTCTCTCAAAAATATGTGCACTAATTGTTGTTCCTTATCTCTCTACTCATGCACACATTTAGGGGGAGCTCCTCATCTCTTTTTCACAAACTGAACCTTATGGCAAATTTTTATGATATTTAGACTGTGTTCGTTTCTTGGGGTCTAAATTTTAGTGGGGTCACATCAATCATTAAAATGCTACATATAATTATTAAATATATATTAAATATAAAACTAATTACAGAGTTGAATGCGCATCAATATGATAAATTCATTAAGCTTAATTAAGTCATCATTAAAAGATGTTTACTGCAGCATCACATTATCTAATCATGACCTAATTAGTCTTAATAGATTTGTCTCGTTATTCAGAGGAGGGTTATGGACTGGGTTTTGTCAGTAATCTATATTTAATACTCCTAATTAGTATCACAATATTCGATGGGACAGGTCTAAAAATCAGAGGGGTGGAAGCGAACACACCCTTAGTTGTATTGTCATCAATCACCAAAAAGGGGGAGATCGAAGGTGCATCTAGGCCCCTAATTTTATTTTAATGATTGGCGTCAATACAAATAAGAACGGACTAATCCTTTAATGAGCATGTGTGTAGATATTGGCCCAAAGTTTGATGATTAAATGCATAGAAATAAAAAGGGAGAAAAGAAGATGGCAAAGTTCATAGAGTTTTTATTTTTAAACCTTGAGTATAGGAAAAGTTGTACTATTAAGAGGGACACAAAAGTATAAAGCGATGATAAACCAAGTGCAAAAATCTCTTTTCCGAGCAAAAATATCTTTTCCAGGACAAAACCATAGGACTTTTCCATGGCATCGAACAAGTCCATCAGACTCTAGTAGCTTTGCCACTCTGGGTCGTCGGACATGTCCAACGACCAAAGGAAAGTCCGACGTATCAGATTTTTTCATCAGAGTACAATTTCTCTGCCATCCTCTTTCATCGGAATTGTCCGATGACCAGACTTGTCCTTGGTATCGGGCAAGTCCATCGGATTCCAGTTTCTATGCCACCTTTTTTCATCGGACATGTCCGACGTAGATCTCAGAAAATGGCTATCCAGCGGATCTTTTTTCCCATCGGGCTATAAATAGACCCCCATCTCGCCCTTTGGCTGGTTGATCACTCATTCCACTCAAAAACACTCTCAAGCTCAGTTTGCTCTCCCCAACTCTCCTCCCTTGCTTCCACTCTTGATGTGTGAAGCAATTGAGAGAAGATTGAAGTGCTCCATCGCCTCCAAGCTTCCATCCTCTTGAGCACTTGGTTCATCCTCATCGCCAACGACTCTTGTGTTTGTTACTCTTGGGGATTCATCCCCTAGACGGTTAGAGGTGCCCGTAGAGCTGCCAACTTGTGTGGTGACACCTTGGGAAGTTTGTATTGACCCCTCCTTTGTGGAGTTTGCTAGTGAAAACCAAGTTTGATCTTTGTGGTCACTTGGAGAGGTTAGGGTTGAAAGAGAACCGGTCCTTTATGGATCCCTCAATGGAGACGTAGGCTTCTTTGTGGAGCTAAACTTCGGTGAACAAATCTCATGCCTCTCTTGTCCTTTATTTACTTGTTCTTCATTTTCTTGTTCTTGCTCATAAACTTGCTAGTTAGGGTTTGGTTCGTATTTCTTAAATTAACTTGTGTTGTGTAGGTTGCTTGCTAGTTATTCTCCTTATTTCTACAGCCTCCTATTGCTTGTAATCACTAGCCCCTAGCTTGCCTTGCGCTAGTTTGTAGTTTTAATTGGCCGATCTACTTTTCTATCTCGCGCCATCGGATAAGTCATCTGACTTTACTCACAATTGTCGGACAAGTCCGACACTACGCATTTAACTTTTATTATTAAGTGATTTTCATGAATAATTACCTATTCACCCCCCCCCTCTAGGCACTTTCAACACCATACCTGGACCAAGAGTCACTAGGTAACAAACACATTGCAGAAATGGTGGCGCAGCGCACTATGACCAACAAGCATATTTTCTGACTTCATTGCCGGGGATCGACAACTTGAACCTAGGACGATCTATCTAGTTTATCGGACTAATCCTATATCTTTCTGTATTGCACATATCCTGTTTTTCTTGTTTGTGTGTCCATTAAAAATAGTAGAAAGCTAGGCACACAACCATCTGTTGACACGAAAATCTTCACGCGTGACCTGGGTAATCTACTTAGCTCCAGTGCAGGCTCAATACAGGAAACTGGGGCGTGCCAGTCGATTTTCTTTGCAAATCGACAAACATATAAACAGTAAGATTTTGTGTGCCACCGGCCTAGGACAGGACGGTGATGAGAGCGGATAGTCACTATGAGTGAAATCAGCCGATATCATTGTAAGAATAAATATAAGACAAGATGAACCAATCGGCTGACTATATCGGCTTATCGACAAATTATATATATAAAATATTGTTCATTAAAATGTCGATAAAGGTTTGAATCAAACACAGCAAGATCAAAGATATGAAAGAAATCATGCCAATACTTGCTGAGTTGACAGTGTAGAGTCGATAGGGCAGAGTCGATAGAACTACAGTATGTGTGTGAAGACATACCCTATCGATAGATTTGATAGCTGGTATTGCAAATATGCCTTAAAATTATAAATCTATCTTATTTAAGTAAGGGGTCAAATGACTATCAAAATAAATAATATAATCAATTAAACATCGGAAAGTCGATTGAACCGTGATAACCTATCGGCTAAACGTCCCGATAGAATTCTATCAACTCTACCTATAAACAGATCGAATCTAATCCTATCTACACAGTAAGAGGTCAAAACTGATGCAGCCTTACTGATTCGAACAGATCGAACTTAATCGAGATAGTACTCAAATACGGTAGATAGAGCTAGATTTATTCTATTTATACGTAAAATCAATAAAGTGACTCGAATAATAGATCTAAATAGCACCTATGGAACCTACAAAGATCATAATAGATCGGCTTCAACCAAGACAGTATTGCAATCAGAGTCGATAGAATAAGCATTAAACAGATCTAATTACCGGATAACTAGCAACTCTAACAATAACAATTAGAATATCAAATCAATGAGAAAGTACTAGCAAAGATTGATAGAATTACCGAGGGTGACTAATCCAAGTCTCTCGCCGAGATCGGGGCCGATGCAGCCCATGCGAGATGAGGATTTCGTCGAGTAGGAAAGGTTTGGCGATGCGTCGAATTGTATTGAACGAAAGTGTTATTTTTTACGTACAGACCCTATTACATATTTATAACCTCATGTAAGAAGTTTTAACCCGATTCGGTCAGGACTCCTAAATAGACCGACTAGTTTTTAGAATAAAAATCTAAACTGAAAATAGAAAGAAATAAAATAGTCCTATTGGGCCCACTTATCCTCCTTCAGCAGTTGAACATCATTGACTTTGGCCGACTTCAATTTCTTGCCTCTGATTGATGGGACCGGCCAAAATCTGGTGCCAACACATGCCCCCTGAGTCCGTGGTATGAAATGCTTCGTGCTTCAGATTTGATCTCCTCGTTTACCGTGCACCTTTACCGCAACCTACCAGCATCCCATCCTTATAAATACATCTTCTTCCTCTTTTTACTTTCACCCAAGCTCAAGATTTTTGCCCTTCTCTCTCTCCTACTTCACCAGCGCACTATTTGCATTGTGGTGCTTTCAACTTCGACCGCTGACGAACATCCACCGGTTCTCCCTCGGTGATGGCAACTTCAGAACATGTTCCCGAGGTAATTCTTTTCCTCTTTCCTCTGCCGCTAGGTTAGATTCAATCTACCACTTTTCTTATCTCTGCCATGTTCATGATAAACCTCTTAGCACCTTTATTTCATTCGTCAACCCTTTTTCAAAAATCATTAATTCCCGTTTTAATAGCACTTTTCATTTTGCATCTATACTAGGAACTCAAGAACCAGATCTACATCCCTTTTAATGGTGATTAGCACCACTTTCTCTCAGGCCCTTGCGGCAATTTTGACCCTATGGAGTTCATCAACTGTGAAACCAACCAGCTATCCTTTAAATCAGCCTTAGCCAGCCCCGACCCTTGGAAAAATGTTTTTAGTTCATGGCCATCATCAATCCCATGTTGGAGAAACTGGTATCATAGAATCACTTCTGTTCGTGCCTTTGTTCTCTTTGATGCCCAAATTGACTTTGCCCTTCCTCTGTCTTTGGTCGATATAGCAAAGAATGAACCACTGTTAGCAGCAGCCGCTTACTTCTGGTCTGATGCCCTAAACGCCTTCATGTTCAGCCAGGGACCCATGTCTCCCTCTTTGATGGATGTGATGATGTTGACTGGCTTAAATGTTAGTCGATATTATGATCCATTCCGTACCCTGAACAATCATAAAAATCAAAAGTTTGTGGCCAAAGATTCAAAAAGATGGCCTGCTTACATCATGGATCACCATAGAACCGGATGTGTCCCTGATCGAGAGTTATCTGCTTTCTTCAATCTTTGGCTTGAACACTTCGTCTTTTAAGGTTCCTCTTGCATGCCCACCACGAACTTCCTTGGCATAGCCGATATCTTGGCTAGTGGCAACAAATTTCCTTTGGGCAGATTCTTATTAGGGTCTATGTATAAACTCCTACACCTTACCTCTGTATGCCTTCTGTCGATGACCTGTACCCGGGGTACCACATATAGAAGGAAAGTGGAGATAGACTCCTACTAGGATAAGAGCAGTAGACCGACTAGGACTCCGCCATGTAACCATGTCCCCCCGGATATATAAGGAGGGACAGGGGTCCTCCTCAAGGGACAACTTACGACAAGTCAAGACAAGCTCAATTAGATAGATCCCACATGGGATATAGATTAGACACAACTAGACATCATCGTCTAGGTCTACCCTTCTCGTCTAGATCTTTCGATCTAGACATATCAATTCAAATACCACAGAACATAGGACGTAGGGTTATTATCCTTCGGGAGGCCCGAACCTGTATAATTCGGTGTCTTGTGTTACCATCGTCTCTCGATCCTGCGCATACCCTTGTCCTACATATAAATTCACATAGATGAACTACCCTATGTCTATTCCCGAGATTAAGTCTCGATAGTTGGCGCGCCAGGTAGGGAAAAGCGCGTCGGTTGGCATGTCGAGTTCGATGGTCTCAATCTTCTTCAAGATCTGATCGCGAGCAGACCTGCGTTGAAGCGAACGAGTCATCGCGCTTTTGAACAATTTCTTCTTCAAAATCCGACCGCGAGCAGACTGACGTTGAAACATCGTGTCATCGCACAAATCATCCACGATCAAAACGATCGCTGTTGTATTGCGCATCAAAGTCGCTGCCTAGGAGTCGACAAGATCATCCACGGTCATCGAGAAAAAACTCGGGGGCTGAAAATCTCGTCGAGTTCTACTTTTCCTCGGAAACTAATTCCGAGCATATTAGTCCAAGGGCTTTATGGAAGCTACGACTGAGTTCGACTCTGCACGAGCGGTAGCGGTCAGCATTCACGCTGGGTGTACTTCGCGTAACCAGCATCAAAAGCACCGACGGCTGTGCAGTCAGCATCTGGCTAAGCATATCAGAGAAGGACTGTTCAGGAGTGCTAGACACTATCACGTCAAGCCTGGACACAGCAACCGAGTCCAACTTGGACTTTGGAAAGCTTCGTGCATGCATACAAAAAAGTGCTTCTGCATGGACGAGAGTTGTATGGTGCGACAATCAACTCAACTGCGTCAACTGATCAAGCATCTCGGTCTACACATCGGTGACTCAGCGACGCCTCCAACGACTCGATGGCTCGACCGATCGACGACCGCATGGATTTGCCCAGGGACTCATCATCAACCTAATGATTTCGATCACTCGGCAAAACCGATCACTACGACGACGCCTCCTGCAACATCGTCGCACTACGACGACGCTTCCGGCAGCCCGATGCTTCGGCGGATTTGGTCACTCAGGCAACATCGTCACGACACGACGCCTACTAATGACTTGGCGACATTGCTGCGACTCGATGGTTCGACCGCTCATAGCCACATGGGCATGCCCGGGGCTATTCGACGACGGCATGATGACTGCACCACTCTACGGCTTGACCGCCCGGTGGTCACATGGATGCGTCTGAGGGCTACTCCGCCATTCACGTGGCCACTCGGCTGCTAGACGACGTCTTTGATGACTCAGCGCGCCGCTCGATGACGTCTTCGATGACTCAGCGCATCAGCAATCACCGTGACTCGATCACTCGTCGACACCGCCTCCACTTGGCCACTCGGTGACATCGACTCGACTCGGTCACTCATCGACACCGCCTCCACTTGGCCACTCGGCAACATCGACTCGACTCGATCACTCGGCAACACTGCCTCCACTTGGCCACTCAGCGACATCGACTCGACTCGGTCACTCGTCGACACTGCCTCCACTTGGCCACTCGACGACATTGACTCGACTCGGTCACTCGGCAACACTTCCTCCACTTGGCCACTCGGCGACATCGACTCGACTCGGTCACTCGGCGACACCGCCTTCACTTGGCCACTCGGCGACATTGACTCGACTCGGTTACTTGGCGATATCGCTGTAACAATACAACTCAACGGCTACTCAGCTACTCAGCCACACCGTCAATTACTTGACGCTTTGGTGTTTCGGTCACTTGACCACTCAGCCACTCGGCGACACCTTCGACAATTTGGCGTCTCGGTCAACCACTCTGAGCTTCGATGTTTCAGCGACATGATGGCTCGACTTCGACGTTCGACCACTCGCCAACTGCATCGACATGCTCGGGGGCTCCTTTTCAACTTGCCGAATTGCAAAGCTAAGTATCTTTATACTTTCTCGATTTACTTTCGAGGTTTTGGGCTCATGTCCTTCATACTATTTTTCTCACAACCATTTATCTTTGTTTTCTAAGCAGAAGGTCATAGGTTTTTTTATGGGTACTGTTGGGCTTTTTAATCAGTGCTCTTATTTGTGACTTTATTCATCTTTTTATTGTCTTGGTTCTTTAATCCTTCACATTAAACAATTGAGCCAGGGGGCTATTTGTGTATCTATACACGTGTTCTCCCACTTTTTTGTGAATCTAGCAGTACACATGTCGGTCGGTGACCTTTCAGTAGTATATCAGCCCTGACACCATATGACCCATGTCATCTGTTCTAGTTTCATCTTTTTTGGCTTCAGCCTCGACCGATACATTGCATTTTATTTACGATTTGGTCTTATTTTTTGGTCTTACGCCGACTAGCAACTAAGGTATAAAACTTCTTTGCTACACGACAGATTGCCACTACACTAAACCCAGAGCCAAAGTTGCGAGAGGTCATGTGTTGATTGGTTCTGATTGCTATGCAAGAGTAAATTATGACTGATATTGTTACAGCAGACCGAGCTTCGAGCTCTTTATATTTTGTCCTAAGTATCATACGGTGGATCGGTCTAGTTGCTAACGCGCGAATACGCTGCTATGTGCCGGTCGGTCTACTTAAAGGAGAAAAATGGATGCACACTTGACTTTTCAGTCGACTAATTTGTTTGGCTTATAAAAATAAGTTTTCAAACAAGCAATGTTAATTATAACTAATCATTTTTATTTCCTTTATTGTCAGGAACATTTATAATGGATAGGTGGATACACCACTTGACATAGACTGATTTCATCACTTTTGTCGGTCAACCGTGCCAGTTTTGACTGCCTCCATCAGTCGGCTTACAGCTCCGACCTCTCTTATTGGTCGACCATGCCAGCTCCGATCGCTTTTATCGGTCAGCTTATAGCTTCTACTGCTTTCGTCGGTCGGCAACACCAGCTCCGACTGCCGCCATCGGTCTGCCATATCATATCTGACCGCCATCGTCGGTCGACCACATGTCAGATTGTCGGCTCCACTCGGTCATCACGACTTTGAGCGATTCTTACGTCATCAGCGGTCGGCGGCTACGACAACCTTGACTACCTTCTTCACCCAACCTTATCATCATGAGTTAAGTACCGCTGCCACTCGGACATGATATTCTGAGTTGAGCGCGACCGACACTCAAAACGGCGATTATCTCGAGGGCTTCTTTGAAGAGAAGCACTTTATATCAAATTTAAGGTTGATGCCATAATATATAAATATATGATTTAATGATCATATGACAGTGGCTTGATAGTCACTCTAACAAATGTGCTTCTTTGATGAGAAGTGCATACCATAATCATTCAAAGCATGATTTGATGATCATGTCGCTATGACTTGATGGTCATATACGCAAAATATCGAGCATCACTCGACTGATTGAAGTCAGTCTATAATAGTGAAAATAAAGCTCAAAGATATGAGTGATTACAATTCTTAAGGAAAGGTTACTTAATCATGATTGAAGTCATGGTAACTTAGTACTTGGCTATGATTGATGTCATGAAGCCTCGTTCATTCGGTTGTGATTGAAGTCACCCGTTCAGAACATAATCATTCGGATGTGATTGAAGTCACTCGTTTGATTAATAAATCACTCATAGGCCACTCGGCCAAAGACTATGTCATTTGGCTATGATTGATGTCATAAGCCTACATTCACTCGGTTGTGATTGATATCACCCGAATATATTATATAGCACTCGGCAATGATTGAAGTCAATGGTTTGAGTCATCAACCACTCAGGTGTGATTGAAGTCACTCTACTAAGTTATTTATCACTCGGATTTGATGATTTGAGTGATTTTTCCTCAAAGAGAGCCAACACGACTATTCTTGTTTTGGACTCTTGCATTATTTGCAGTTTCCAAATGATACAAGAGTCAGGGACTATACCTAATTAGGTGCAACTATTCGGTGCACCAATTGATTTCTTGAAGACATTTTTGGATCTTTGAGATTCTCACAAGCTCGCTGATACAAAGCTGAAGCATTCTACATGGCATAAATCAGTCAGGAAGGTACTGAAGACTATCATCAAGCTTGCAAGACTCTCGGGGGCTTCTGTCGATGACCTGTACCCGGGGTACCTCATATAGAAGGAAAGTGGAGATAGACTCCTACTAGGATAAGAGCAGTAGACCGATTAGGACTCCGCCATGTAACCCTGTCCCCCTGGATATATAAGGAGGGGCAGGGGTCCTCCTCAAGGGACAACTTACGACAAGTCAAGACAAGCTCAATTAGATAGATCCCACACGGGATATAGATTAGACACAACTAGACATCATCGTCTAGGTCTACCCTTCTCGTCTAGATCTTTAGATTTGGACATATCAATACAAATACCACAGAACACATGACGTAGGGTTATTATCCTTCGGGAGGCCCGAACCTGTATAATTCGGCGTCTTGTGTTACCATCGTCTCTCGATCCCCGCGCATACCCCTGTCCTACATATAAATCCACATAGATGAACTACCCTATGTCTATTGCCGAGATTAAGTCTCGACACCTTCAAACCAACCAACCTATTCTAGCAGGGGGCCCATGGTGGTTCATTCAATTGTGGCTCACAGTCTACTATTCTCGAGCTATGAACCTAGCACCCTTCATAGAGAACTCATTCCCATCAGAAAATGCTCCAGAAGGTGAAGAGATCCCGACTCGTCGCTGCACGTCACTTGGAGAAGCAGCCATGGTGATATCTATGAAATAGATGACCATGGAAAACTTCAATTCCTCCTTCGTCATCGTTTATAATGGACTTCAGTCAGATAAGTGGATATGGTTCCTGTATCATGAACTAGAATTCGAAAATCCTTGTATCTTCTATATAGATAATCCCCTGTAGGATGAAGAATCGACTCTCATCTTTGAAGCCTGCATCAAGCCTGGCATTCTGCCTATCGACTTTCATGGAGGCCAACTCAGGGATCGTTCATACGAATTTTATAACCCTGCCGCATTTCCTTGTCAACTCGGATTCACCCGGCTACCCGCTAGCTCTTTTTTCTTCGGACGTCTCCGGGCCTGTCAAGAACTTAAGAGTGTGCTGGAATACAAGAAAATCTATGACATGGCTCAAGAGATCCCGATGGGTGATCCAGTTGATATTCAGCTGAATCCATTCAGCACGACTTTATTCAAGAACTGGTGGAATGAATGCAAAAATCATTTTTTTTTGCCGTTCATTGTCTAGTCACCTCATCAACTTCGAAGACTAGGTAAGCCTGTTTAAAACTGCATTCATCCCATTTTATTGATTACCATAACTAACCTTTGTTGCACGCAAGAGCTAGCCACCATCCCCTCAGTAATGAGCCGTAGCGGGAAACCAATCACGTATCTGCGAACAACCAAGAACCCGATCATTGGGTGGGACGACCCGATGCCTGTGCAAATCCTTAGTGGCCATGGTTCAAAAAAACCTCGCAGAGCGGTAGCCAAAAGAAGACGTGCCCCTTCATCGACTCTGGCTGCTGAGCAATAGAAACGAGTCAAACTAGCAGCAGATACATCACCTTCAATCCCTCAGGTAACTTTTCTCAATAATTCTCAACATGTTCTTATTCATGATTGTTATCCTTATTTGTTTCTTCATATATTAGTTCACTTCATCAACTTTGGCTGTTCTCCCGGAGGTGGCCCAAGAAGTCGTCTTCGAGCTCGCCCATTCTGCACAGGTATCACGATTGCTGTCATGTTACCTTCTGTGCCCTTTTACTTTATATTTTTCTTTTTCCAGACCCCATCATCGACCCCAGCAATCCCATCGACTCAAGTGGCCTCAACTCGTGAAGAGGAATCAACACTTCCAGAACCGACAGAGCATCCTTCATCCATCATTAAGGTACAAACCTTCATTTATAATTAAATTATTTCAACAAACTTCTGATCTTCAAACCCCTTTCAGGAGTCTGCCCATAATTCTCATAGTCAATCTAGTAGTGCAACACTGTCAAACATTCCCTCGGCACATGCATTACCTACCGACCCTGACCATATCAATACAGCGTGCACCGAAGAAAACTCAGCTGTTCCAACCGTGGTCCCATCCTCATCAGTGCTGGACATCGTTCCATGGATTGATCCATAGGTATCCATATACTACCCCTTAGCTTGACTACTTCCATTTCATCCCCTAACCTTTTGATATCCAGGAATTTTGATCTTCGTCCGTCGGTGTATACGTCCATGAACCTTTGAGCATCCCGACACCTCCATTGACTCCTATTCATGACACCTCAACACCTTCCTCAGCTCTAGAAACTATTGTATGATCAATTACCTTTATGCCGCATTATTTATTTATCATCTGTTTCCTCTAATTATACTTGTTTTCAGATGTAAATTTCTCGGCATACGTCTTCAATAATCCTTCCTCCAGAGATCAAGGCTACGCTTCTGCAAATCCGTGCGCGCCTTGACAAAATTCCAATCAAGCAACTTGTGCTGGATGCAACCCCAATTATGCAGCGATACCTAGAAATCAAAGATATGTTGTCGTCTGGACTTGCTTCAGTACTTCACCCGATGGCCTTCATCGAGTTCCACCAATTCCGGGTACTTGAAGCCAAAGCTCGTATTGAACGCCGTCTGGAGCAAAGAAATTTAACAGAAGCGGCCGATAAAAGGGCAGCCGAAGAGCAAAGCAAGTATATCTCTCTGGTTTCCAAATCGGTTGATCTTGAAATCAAGCTGGAAATCTTGAAGAAGGAATGCGAAGAACTCCAAGCTGCGCTGGAAGCCAAGAACAAGGAAATAGCCGATGTGGAAACAGCTCTTGCTAAAGTTGCTGAAGAGATCATAGCGCAAGAAGTTGTTACCACATCAGCTCATGCACAGTCCATCAGCTTATGGGACACAGCTTCTAGCATTCCGGATCTATACAGGACATGAAACAACACGTTTTGTTTTGTAATATTTTTTGAACTAAGGACGATATCTTCAATATCGGCCACCTTAAGTTGATGATAACTTATTATCCATAAAGCACTCCTTATCTTTCTATATATATTTTTTTCACTGATAAAAATCGGCCTTGCCTTGTCACCATCCCCTATATCGACTTCTTTAAGTTCATCGGCTGACACGAATCCTTTTCCCAGCTTTCCATCTTCCACGAATTCCATTGTGGTGCCTGTCAGAGAAATAATTTAGAATTCGATTGGTCCACTACCTCAACACTTTGCGCAGTAATCTTGACATAATCACCATCCCATATCTTACCAGACAAACACTCCATATCATCAGCATGCCATGGAACTAAATCGGTCGATGCAACATTGACGGTTTCATCGGCCGGGATCACTTCTACTTGATCGCCAATCCATTGGGTCGACGATTGGTGCATCATCGATGGGACACAACAATTAGCATGTATCCAGTCGTGACCCAATAGCAGACTGTAAGATCCCTTTCCATCAATAACAACGAAGGTAACTGGCAAGGTTTTACTACCGATTGTAAGATCTACGTTCAGAACTCCTTTAGCTGTTGCGGTGTGACCACCATAATCTTTGAGGATCATATTTGTGTCAATTAAATCTTCTTTAGTCTTTTCCAACTTCCTGACAGTAGTGATCGGCATGATATTTACTGCAGCACCTCCATCGATCATCATCTTCCTCATTGGCATCCCATTAACAAAACCCCTCAGGTATAAAGCCTTCACGTGCCTATGCTTAGACTCATCTGGCTTATCAAACACTACTTGCTGGGAATCAAATATAAGTTGTGGTTCATTCTCTTCATTAGCAAACAATTCTTCTTCTACAGCCATGAACTCTTGCGGCAGCATCATCACCATATTCACAGAAGTACTGGGTGTCTGCTCTTGTGATTTCACCTTTGGCCTCCAGACTTTCTTAGGCGGCTGATCATCTTCTTCTTCTTCATAATATTTGCCAGCCCTTATTTGCCCGCAACGCATTCTCTGAATTCTACGCTTCTGACTCTTGGAGAATATAACAGATGGACACCACTGATCATTCTAAGGGGCTCATCAACTTTCATATCAAATTTGGCCTCGTCACCTGTCTTCTTGATTCCGAGTCAATCAAATGCAGAAACCCTCTGATATCGATCGGCTGATCCTATCATCGACTCTTTGGAGCCGTTCATATGACGCTGGTGCCAATGATTTACTGTAGCTTTGATATACATCTATTCTGCATACTTACTACATCCACGACAACTATCAATTGATGGCAGTTTCATATTGTGATCCCAGCAATACTGAAAGAATGGACAATCCTAATGTGGATCAACCTGTGACTCCTTCACTTCCCTGTCTCTCTTTTTTTGGTACCTTTTAATAAACGCCTCCACATTGCTGATACCAGCCATGTTGACATTTGCATGAAAAGGATGGCCGTCAATCTTCATGGTGCCCTTGGTGAACTTGATCTTCCCTTGTTCAATTGCCATCTGAATTTGTCTCCTGAACACTTTGCAATCATTAGTACTATGAGAAGGAGAATTATGCCACTTGCAATACCTCATCTTCTTCAATTCTTCAGCAGGGGGAATCACATGATTAGATGACAACTGAATATGTTTCTCTTGTAACAACATGTCGAATATCTTGTCAGCGTTGGTGATATCAAAATCATACTTTTTCTCAGGTTCATTATGTTTCACCCACGGGCACGACAACACATTCTTGTTCTTGGTCCATTCTGCCATATCGAGTTCGACAACTTCTTCATCTGATTCAGAATCATAATCATTAAAATTGATCTGGATCGGCCTTGCTCGTGCCCCTCGAGTTAGGTTCTCCTGGATTGATACCTTCTGCACCAACTAGGATAGGCTCTCGAATTCGGTTGAAGGAAACTTCTCTCTCAATGGCGCAACTAAACCGTTGAATGCTATCTCCGCCATTTGGTTATCGGTCAGTTGCAGGCTGAAACATTTGTTGCGCACATCTTTGAATCTTTGCACATAGTCATGCATAGACTCTCCAGCGTTCTGTCTCACAGCAATCAAATCAAACAATCTCAACTCTCTAGTTTCAACAAAGAAATATTTATGAAACTTCTGTTCGAGATCGGCCCAAGTAACAATTGAATTTGGGGGCAACAATGCGAACCAAGAAAAAGCCAACCCAGACAAGGATAATGGAAATAGCTTGATTTTCAAAGCTTCAGAGTTACCAACTTCCCCGCACTGTACTAAAAATTGGCTTATATGCTCAATTGTAGTAGTGCTATCCTGTCCTGTAAACTTGGTGAATTCTGGAGGTCTGTATCGACTCGGCATTGAAATCAAATCATAGCTCGGAGGACATGGCGGTCGATACATGTACGACTGTTGCTTTGGTTTTAGTCCAAACTACTCCCTCATCACCTCAGCAATCTTCAAAGCCTAGTCATCGGTCAACCCATTGATATTTGGAATAGTCGATGGAAGACCCGATGCTGATGGTTGTGAGCCAAAATTAGCAATTGTATGCTGGCCTCCTAGTTCTCCTGGCAGAGCAGATGATGATGACATTCCAAACATGCTAGGCTCAATATTAGGTGTAGTACTGTATGTAACATTTGGCTCGGTATTCTCCTGCCTGTAATGTTGTGGATGTGTATTTGGTGTAGATCTTTGTAGTATTATCCTCTGAGGTGTTCTTCTACCATTAGCATTCTTCTGACCTGGGGGCACTTTAGAAGTGGATGTATTTGAACCCAAGATAGGTTGCATTGTATTCTCACCAGGTTGCTGTGAAATAGATGCTTTATTAGCAGGCCGAGGAACACTATCTGGTATGCGAAAGTACACCGGCCCACGAGCTGAATCTTCATATAGGCATCCCTCCATAGTCTGAATAATCAGGCTCCTCAATGTATTAACCAACACAGGTGATTGGTTAATCAATGCATGATGTATAGTAGTATGAATCATGTTATGCAAAGCTGCTTCATCAATGAACTCTATTGGCTTCTCAGTATGTGACTCTTCTGTTGCATCTTCAATCAATGCGGCAACTGGTAACTTTCCTTTTTGGATGATCTTGTCGTTCCTTGTCTTGCTAAAAGTACTTCACAGAAGACTTTCATACTCAGCCATCTTCTGACTAACCTGTGCCTTTGCTTCATCATTCAACTCATCCCTATTGACAGGTAGCATATGTTCATTCTTAAGATCTGAGTTGATATTGTTCTTTGGTTGTGCCGCATCACCGTCCTGGGGCATTCTGAGTTCAGACATGATGTGAGTTTGAAGTTCTTTGTCCCACTGGGCGTGCCAAAAAGCGTGTTGACACGAAAATTGTCACGAGTGACCTGGGAGATCTACTTAGCTCCAATGCAGGCTCAATACAGGAAACCAAGGAGTGATAGTCGATTTTCCTTGCAAATTAACAAAGATATAAACAGTTAGATTTTATGGGCCACCAACCTAGGACAGGCCGGTGAAGAGAGTCGATAGTCACTATGAGTGAAATCAGCTGATATCATTATAAGAACAAATATAAGACAAGATGTGTCGAGAGATGTTCTCGATAGTAGTTCTAGGTATGCGTATGAGTATGAAAGATTGATGGACACAGGACACAGGGTTTATATAGGTTCAGGCCTCCTGAAGGATAACAATCCTACGTCTTGTTTGGTGTTTTTGTATTGCTAGGGTTTGTACGGGAATTAGGGTTCCAATGCCTTCGGCAAAGCAGAGACTCGTATTGGAACCCTAATTCCCGTACAAACCCTAGCAATACAAAAACACCAAACAAGACGTAGGATTGTTATCCTTCAGGAGGCCTGAACCTATATAAACCCTGTGTCCTGTGTCCATCAATCTTTCATACTCATACGCATACCTAGAACTACTATCGAGAACATCTCTCGACACATCTTGTCTTATATTTGTTCTTATAATGATATCAGCTGATTTCACTCATAGTGACTATCGACTCTCTTCACCGGCCTGTCCTAGGTTGGTGGCCCATAAAATCTAACTGTTTATATCTTTGTTAATTTGCAAGGAAAATCGACTATCACTCCTTGGTTTCCTGTATTGAGCCTGCATTGGAGCTAAGTAGATCTCCCAGGTCACTCGTGACAATTTTCGTGTCAACACGCTTTTTGGCACGCCCAGTGGGACAAAGAACTTCAAACTCACATCATGTCTGAACTCAGAATGCCCCAGGACGGTGATGCGGCACAACCAAAGAACAATATCAACTCAGATCTTAAGAATGAACATATGCTACCTGTCAATAGGGATGAGTTGAATGATGAAGCAAAGGCACAGGTTAGTCAGAAGATGGCTGAGTATGAAAGTCTTCTGTGAAGTACTTTTAGCAAGACAAGGAACGACAAGATCATCCAAAAAGGAAAGTTACCAGTTGCCGCATTGATTGAAGATGCAACAGAAGAGTCACATACTGAGAAGCCAATAGAGTTCATTGATGAAGCAGCTTTGCATAACATGATTCATACTACTATACATCATGCATTGATTAACCAATCACCTGTGTTGGTTAATACATTGAGGAGCCTGATTATTCAGACTATGGAGGGATGCCTATATGAAGATTCAGCTCGTGGGCCGGTGTACTTTCGCATACCAGATAGTGTTCCTCGGCCTGCTAATAAAGCATCTATTTCACAGCAACCTGGTGAGAATACAATGCAACCTATCTTGGGTTCAAATACATCCACTTCTAAAGTGCCCCCAGGTCAGAAGAATGCTAATGGTAGAAGAACACCTCAGAGGATAATACTACAAAGATCTACACCAAATACACATCCACAACATTACAGGCAGGAGAATACCGAGCCAAATGTTACATACAGTACTACACCTAATATTGAGCCTAGCATGTTTGGAATGTCATCATCATCTGCTCTGCCAGGAGAACTAGGAGGCCAGCATACAATTGCTAATTTTGGCTCACAACCATCAGCATCGGGTCTTCCATCGACTATTCCAAATATCAATGGGTTGACCGATGACTAGGCTTTGAAGATTGCTGAGGTGATGAGGGAGTAGTTTGGACTAAAACCAAAGCAACAGTCGTACATGTATCGACCGCCATGTCCTCCGAGCTATGATTTGATTTCAATGCCGAGTCGATACAGACCTCCAGAATTCACCAAGTTTACAGGACAGGATAGCACTACTACAATTGAGCATATAAGCCGATTTTTAGTACAGTGCGGGGAAGTTGGTAACTCTGAAGCTTTGAAAATCAAGCTATTTCCATTATCCTTGTCTGGGTTGGCTTTTTCTTGGTTCGCATTGTTGCCCCCAAATTCAATTGTTACTTGGGCCGATCTCGAACAGAAGTTTCATAAATATTTCTTTGTTGAAACTAGAGAGTTGAGATTGTTTGATTTGATTGCTGTGAGACAGAATGCTGGAGAGTCTATGCATGACTATGTGCAAAGATTCAAAGATGTGCGCAACAAATGTTTCAGCCTGCAACTGACCGATAACCAAATGGCGGAGATAGCATTCAACGGTTTAGTTGCGCCATTGAGAGAGAAGTTTCCTTCAACCGAATTCGAGAGCCTATCCTAGTTGGTGCAGAAGGTATCAATCCAGGAGAACCTAACTCGAGGGGCACGAGCAAGGCCGATCCAAATCAATTTTAATGATTATGATTCTGAATCAGATGAAGAAGTTGTCGAACTCGATATGGCAGAATGGACCAAGAACAAGAATGTGTTGTCGTGCCCGTGGGTGAAACATAATGAACCTGAGGAAAAGTATGATTTTGATATCACCAACGCTGACAAGATATTCGACATGTTGTTACAAGAGAAACATATTCAGTTGTCGTCTAATCATGTGATTCCCCCTGCTGAAGAATTGAAGAAGATGAGGTATTGCAAGTGGCATAATTCTCCTTCTCATAGTACTAATGATTGCAAAGTGTTCAGGAGACAATTTCAGATGGCAATTGAACAAGGGAAGATCAAGTTCACCAAGGGCACCATGAAGATTGACGGTCATCCTTTTCATGCAAATGTCAACATGGCTGGTACCAGCAATGTGGAGGCGTTTATTAAAAGGTACCAAAAAAAGAGAGACAGGGAAGTGAAGGAGTCACAGGTTGATCCACATTAGGATTGTCCATTCTTTCAGTATTGCTGGGATCACAATATGAAACTGCCGTCAATTGATAGTTGCCGTGGATGTAGTAAGTATGCAGAATAGATGTATATCAAAGCTACAGTAAATCATTGGCACCAGCGTCATATGAACGGCTCCAAAGAGTCGATGATAGGATCAGCCGATCGATATTAGAGGGTTTCTGCATTTGATTGACTCGGAATCAAGAAGACAGGTGACGAGGCCAAATTAGGGTCTCTGAATTCTACCACTGATGACTAAGGGGCTCATTGCAGCCCGAACCTAACGAAAGGTTCACCTAAAAACACCTTGCCCCTAGCACTTCGAGGGGGAGGGTAGCGTTTTCGAAAAAACATAGAAAAAATTGCTAAGGGGCTCGTTGCAACCGGAACCTAACCGAAGGTTCGCCAAAAAAACTCCTCAACCCTAGCACTTTGAGGGGGAGAGTGGCATTTTTTCAAAAAAACTTAGCAAAAATTGCTAAGGGGCTCGATACCGCCCAAACCTAACGGAAGGTTCGCCTGAAAACACCTCGCTCCTTGCACTTCGAGGGGGAGGGTGGCGTTTTTTGAAAAAACTTAGCAAAAATTGCTAAGGGGCTGCTTATAGCCCGAACCTGGCGAAAGGTTTGCCTAAGAATACCTCGCCCCTAGCACTTTCAGGTGGAGGGTGGCTTTTTTTGAATAAACATAGCAAAAATTGCTAAGGGGCTCGTTGCGTCCCGGACCTAACGTAAGGTTCGCCTAAAAACACCTTGCCCCTTGTGATGAGGACATCACTCCTAAGGATACATGCAACACTCCTCCAATTCTGGACTTGCAAGGTCCAATGACTAGAGCTCGTGCACGACGACTAAATTTAGAGGTGAGCTCGTTCCTATGTTCTTCATTATATGTCACTTTTGAGAATGGTTTGCTACCTAATGATTATATTGTAATTATGAACCATAGAGAGGACCAGGAGATGATGGGAGAAGTACTTGGAGACATGGAGGACCAGCAAGGACGTGGAAGCCAAGGTGGAGGCCGAACCAAAAGCGACTTCGAGTCCGTTTTGGGATTCAGGACCAGTCTGCACTAAAACGGATGCCCAGGATGCATATGGACTCGGATTTGGACGTTCTACATATGCACGGAAAGATAAGAAGAAGACCTTTCCAATGCCACTGGTCTCATATCAAAATTCATCCGGAGACATCAGGAATAGTCGAAACAAGAGAGGGTACAGAATCTGTTTTGATGCTGTGTTGCCTATTTTTGGCCTTTGGGCTTTGTATCTAGTTGAGCCCAATTAGGGGTGCATCCATAGGGTCTTGCATGACCCTAGGGTCTTCATATACAGCCGTCACCGCACCATTAGGGTTTGGGGTTTTGCTTAGATTATTCTGTTCATAACAGTTTCGCCGTCATCACGGTTTGTGAGACCCCATCTTCGTGAGATTCATAATACATCTGCAATTATGTTGCCTTCTTCTTTGTTCTTGCTTGTGTTCTTGATTTGTAGGCAGAGATTAGCCTTCTCAGCGAGTTCAATCATTTTAGGACGGTTGATAACCAGAGGAAACGTCGTGCTGCGATTGCGGGGTTTAGAACGTGCTGTTCTGAAGCCTAATCAATTTGTGTGTCGCCTCCGACCAAATCAACGTATCCAGAACCTTTCAGAAGATCAGGAACCCTTGTCCACATCAAGTGGTAATCAGAGCTTCAGGTGCACCGTCAGGTTCGCACTACCCTTAGTTAATTTTGTTTTGTGTTCATCCTATCATTCGCAGAAAAGCCAAAAAAAAATTCCCCTCCGCCCATAACCACGTGTTTAGCCTTTGCATATTTCAATTTCAGAGTCCGTAGTGTTGAGTTTGTGCCCTAGTTTTTGTTTAGTCGCTGGTTTAGTTTGTATTTTTCTCGTCCGTAGTGTTTCCCTTGCAACCCTAGCCGCCATCCCCTTCACCATCCTCTGTTCTATCGGTTATGTGTGCTAGGGTTGATTGATCGATACGCCCACCCTAATCCCACCCTCAAACACCTCGGACCAATCCCCACAAATTTCACTTTCTGCTGCATCCATGCCGCCAAAAATAATCTTACCCAATTCCAAACTCGACCCCTAACCCGACTCGGGTTTCTAGAAAACCAACTCAGACCCCCCTTCGGTAAAACGGGCATAACTTTTCGCTCGGTTGTCCGTTTTGGCTGAAATTTTTACAGGAGTTTCTTGATTCAAAATTGAGCATACCCACACTCGGCTATGCCCTATGTGCCCTTGTCAAAAAATTCAAAAAAATCGGGAAGATATAGAAAAAATTGATTTAAGTTTAAACCCGACGTTTTCTACAAATTCAAGATTTTCTGTAGGCCACATCCTACCTCTGTTTGAGCTGAAATGTTTTAGGGATTCTCCTCCATTGTTAGTGAGTTGGAGAAAAATATCAAAAAAATAAAATAAAAAAAAAGAAATTTGGGATTTCTACTAGTGCTACATCTAGCCCCCCTGAAATTTCTGGAATTGGCTGTTTTGCACTTAGCCCCCTGTTATCGCCTGTTGTGCCTTTGTTTCCTTGTTTCTACTTTGCTATCACTACTGTTCTAGGACATACTTAGACTAGCAACTTGGGACAAGTTACTTGGGCACTTATTCAGCTTTACTATCTGTTTTTGATTTGTGTACCACTCACATATATATATTTGGCCTTCCTAGCTCTACATATTTCTTCTGAACAGCATACAAGTTATTTTGTGACCCTTGCAATCATGGAACACATCTCTCTGGTATCCTTTGCTTTGCTTTTCAGAACTTTGTAAGAGCTTTGTAAGGATTCTCCTTTTGTTGTGTTGAGAGGCACCACTACTTAGCTGTTTTGTAGGGATAACCTTCACTATTTGTTTCCTGTTTTGGTGTTTGTGATGACAGGAAGTGACGATGGAGAGATGGCTTCACCCTCACAATTTGCTGAGTGCGTGAGCCAAGAGCAGCTCCAGAAGGCTTTGCAGGCTGCTCAGAGTGATTTGGCAGAGAAGATCACCAGAGCTGTTACTGATGCGGTCAGCAAGCTTCACAGAGAAAGCATCGAGCGGTTAGAGAAGCGGGTCTCTAAGTTAACCATTCAGGTTGTCGCATTGGAGACCGCTCCTAAAACCAACAATACGAACACCAATAATAACAACAACGATGTTGAAGACGTCCATGATGAAGACACTGTGTATAAGGCTAATGGCACCGTGGATAGGTCAGCTACAAGGACCGCACGATTACGATGTCGTTTGCAACATAATACTCAAGGTATGGGTGGTTTCTACAACTACAATCGTCGTCCACATGGTAACTATGCTCCAAATGACCCGTATGCTAAAATTAAGTTTTCAATTCCTTCTTTTTCGGGTCAGTATGATGGTGATGTTTATCTTGATTGGGAGATGACTGTAGAACAAAAATTTAATGCCCACCTTGTTCCTGAACAACATAGAGTTAGACAAGCTACTAGTGAGTTTAAGGAATTTGCTATTGTTTGGTGGAGTGGTCTAGCTGCTGAAACTGATTTGCCTACTACTTGGGAAGAACTTAAGGTAGCAATGCATGATCGTTTTGTTCCCCTTTCTTTTTACAGAGAGATTCGTAATAAACTGTAGCATTTAGAACAAGGAGATAAAACTGTCCAGGAGTACTTTAGTGAGCTTCAGAAGGGTTTGATTCGTTGTGCTGTAGTTGAAAAAGTAGAGGATCAGATTTGTCGCTTTTATTCTGGTTTAAGAAAGGAAATTCAGGACATCCTTGATTATAAAGAATATTATACCCTCACCCAGTGTTTCCAGTATGCTATGCTTGCAAAGAAAGAATCACAGGGACTTATCCAGGCTTTTGAGGAGTACAGCAAGTCAAGGAACTCCTACCCCCCACGCTCGATACAGCCCAAACCTAACAGAAGGATCACCTAAAAACACCTCGCCCCTAGCACATCGAGGGGGAGGGTGGCATTTTTTGAGAAAAAAACATAGCAAAAATCGATAAGGGGCTCATTGCAGCCGGAACCTAACGGAAGGATTGCCTAAAAACACCTCGCCCCTAGCACTTCGAAGGGGAGGGTGGCATTTTTCGAAAAAACATAGCAAAAATTGCTAAGGTTCTCGTTGCAGCCCGAACGTGACGGAAGGTTTGCCTAAAAACACCTCACCCCTAGCACTTTGAGGTGGAGGGTGGCTTTTTTTTGAAAAAACTTAGCAAAAATCGCTAAGGGGCTCATTGCAGCCCGGACCTAACATAAGGTTCGCCTAAAAACACCTCACCCCTAGCACTTCGAGAGGGAGGGTGGCTTTCGAAAAAACTTAGCAAAAATCGCTAAGGGGCTCGTTGCAGCCCGAACCTAACGGAAGGTTCACCTAAAAACACCTCGCCCCTTGCTCTTCGAGGAGAAGGGTGGTGTTTTTCGAAGAAACTTAGCAAAATTCACTAAGGGGCTCGTTGCAGCCCGAACCTAACGGAAGGTTAGCCTAAAAACACCTCGCCCCTAGCACTTCGAGGGGGGGGGGGTGTTTTTCAAAGAAACTTAGCAAAAATCGCTAAGGGGCTCGTTGCAGCCCGAACCTAACGGACGGTTCGCCTAAAAACTCCTCAATCCTATCACTTCGAGGGGGAGAGTAGCATTTTTCAAAAAAACTTAGCAAAAATTGCTAAGGGGCTCGATACAGCCCAAACCTAATAGAAGGTTCACCTAAAAACACCTTGCCCCTAGCACATCGAGGGGGAGGGTGGCATTTTTTGAGAAAAAAACATAGCAAAAATCGATAAGGGGCTCATTGCAGCCGGAACCTAACGGAAGGATTGCCTAAAAACACCTCGCCCCTAGCACTTCGATGGGGAGGGTGGCATTTTTTGAAAAAACTTAGCGAAAATTGCTAAGGTTCTCGTTGCAGCCCGAACCTGACGGAAGGTTTGCCTAAAAACACCTCACCCCTAGCACTTTGAGGTGGAGGGTGGCTTTTTTTTGAAAAAACTTAGCAAAAATCGCTAAGGGGCTCGTTGCAGCCCGGACCTAACATAAGGTTCACCTAAAAACACCTCACCCCTAGCACTTCGAGAGGGAGGGTGGCTTTCGAAAAAACTTAGCAAAAATCGCTAAGGGGCTTGTTGCAGCCCGAACCTAACGGAAGGTTCGCCTAAAAACACCTTGCCCCTTGCTCTTCTAGGAGAAGGGTGGTGTTTTTCGAAGAAACTTAGCAAAAATCACTAAGGGGATCATTGTAGCCCGAACCTAAAGGAAGGTTCGCCTCAAAACACCTTGCCCCTAGCATATCAAGGGGGAGGGTGGTGTTTTCGAAGAAACTTAGCAAAAATTGCTAAGGAGCTCGTTGCAGCCCGAACCAAACGAAAGGTTCGCCTAAAAACACCTTGCCCCTGGCACTTCGAGTGAGAGGGTTGCCTTTTTCGAAAAAACTTAGCAAAAATCGCTAAGGGGCTCGTTGCAGCCCGAACCTAACGGAAAGGTCGCCTAAAAACACCTTGCCCCTAGCACTTCGAGGGGGAGGGTGGCGTCTTTTGAAAAAATTTAGCAAAAATCGCTAAGGGGCTCGTTGCAGTCGGAACCGAACGGAAGGTTCGCCTAAAAATGCCTCAACCCTATCACTTTGAGGGGGAGAGTGGTGTTTTTTAAAAAACCTTAGCAAAAATTGTTAAGGGGCTCGATACAGCCCAAACCTATTGGAAGGTTTGCCTAAAAACACCTCGCCCCTAGCACTTTGAGGGGGAGGGTGGCATTTTTTTGAAAAAACATAGCAAAAATCACTAAGGGGCCCGTTGTAGCCCGAACCTAACGAATGGTTCGCCTAAAAACACCTCGCCCCTAGCATTTCGAGTGGAAGGGTGGCGTTTTTCAAAAAAAAAAACCTGGCAAAAATTGCTAAGGGGCTCGTTGCAGCCCGGACCTACCGTAAGGTTCGCCTAAAAACACCTCGCCCCAAGCACTTCGAGGGGGAGGGTGGCTTTCAAAAAAATATAGCAAAAATCGCTAAGGGGCTTGTTGCAGCCCGAACCTAATGGAAGGTTCGCCTAAAAACACCTCGCCCCTTTCTCTTCGGGGAGAAGGGTGGTGTTTTTCGAAGAAACTTAGCAAAATTCACTAAGGGGCTCGTTGCAGCCCGAACCTAATAGAAGGATCGCCTAAAAACACCTCGCCCCTAGCACATCGAAGGGGAGGGTGGTGTTTTCGAAGAAACTTAGCAAAAATCGCTAAGGGGCTCGTTGCAGACCGGACCTAATGTAAGGTTCGCCTAAAAACACCTCACCCCTAGCACTTCGAGGGGGAGGGCGGCTTTCAAAAAAACTTAGCAAAAATCGCTAAGGGGCTCATTGCAGCCCGAACCTAACGGGAGGTTCGCCTAAAAACACCTCACCCCTAGCACTTCGAGGGGGAGGGTGGCTTTCAAAAAAAATTAGCAAAAATCGCTAAGGGGCTCGTTGCAGCCCGAACCTAACCGAAGGTTTGCCTAAAAACACCTCGCCCCTAGCACTTCGAGGGGGAGGGTGGCTTTTTTTTGAAAAAACATAGGAAAAATCACTAAGGGGCTCGTTGCAGCACGGACCTAACGTAAGGTTCGCCTAAAAACACCTCACCCCTAGCATTTCGAGGGGGAGGGTGGCTTTTTTCGAAAAAATTTAGTAAAAATCGCTAAGGGGCTCGTTGCAGTCGGAACCGAACGGAAGGTTCGCCTAAAAATGCCTCAACCCTATCACTTTGAGGGGGAGAGTGGTGTTTTTTAAAAAACCTTAGCAAAAATTGTTAAGGGGCTCGATACAGCCCAAACCTATTGGAAGGTTTGCCTAAAAACACCTCGCCCCTAGCACTTCGAGGGGGAGGGTGGCATTTTTTTGAAAAAACATAGCAAAAATCACTAAGGGGCCCGTTGTAGCCCGAACCTAACGAATGGTTCGCCTAAAAACACCTCGCCCCTAGCATTTCGAGTGGAAGGGTGGCGTTTTTCAAAAAAAAAACCTGGCAAAAATTGCTAAGGGGCTCGTTGAAGCCCGGACCTACCGTAAGGTTCGCCTAAAAACACCTCGCCCCAAGCACTTCGAGGGGGAGGGTGGCTTTCAAAAAAATATAGCAAAAATCGCTAAGGGGCTTGTTGCAGCCCGAACCTAATGGAAGGTTCGCCTAAAAACACCTCGCCCCTTTCTCTTCGGGGAGAAGGGTGGTGTTTTTCGAAGAAACTTAGCAAAATTCACTAAGGGGCTCGTTGCAGCCCGAACCTAATAGAAGGATCGCCTAAAAACACCTCGCCCCTAGCACATCGAAGGGGAGGGTGGTGTTTTCGAAGAAACTTAGCAAAAATCGCTAAGGGGCTCGTTGCAGACCGGACCTAATGTAAGGTTCGCCTAAAAACACCTCACCCCTAGCACTTCGAGGGGGAGGGCGGCTTTCAAAAAAACTTAGCAAAAATCGCTAAGGGGCTCATTGCAGCCCGAACCTAACGGGAGGTTCGCCTAAAAACACCTCACCCCTAGCACTTCGAGGGGGAGGGTGGCTTTCAAAAAAAATTAGCAAAAATCGCTAAGGGGCTCGTTGCAGCCCGAACCTAACCGAAGGTTTGCCTAAAAACACCTCGCCCCTAGCACTTCGAGGGGGAGGGTGGCTTTTTTTTGAAAAAACATAGGAAAAATCACTAAGGGGCTCGTTGCAGCACGGACCTAACGTAAGGTTCGCCTAAAAACACCTCACCCCTAGCATTTCGAGGGGGAGGGTGGCTTTTTTCGAAAAAATTTAGTAAAAATCGCTAAGGGGCTCGTTGCAGTCGGAACCGAACGGAAGGTTCGCCTAAAAATGCCTCAACCCTATCACTTTGAGGGGGAGAGTGGTGTTTTTTAAAAAACCTTAGCAAAAATTGTTAAGGGGCTCGATACAGCCCAAACCTATTGGAAGGTTTGCCTAAAAACACCTCGCCCCTAGCACTTCGAGGGGGAGGGTGGCATTTTTTTGAAAAAACATAGCAAAAATCACTAAGGGGCCCGTTGTAGCCCGAACCTAACGAATGGTTCGCCTAAAAACACCTCGCCCCTAGCATTTCGAGTGGAAGGGTGGCGTTTTTCAAAAAAAAAAACCTGGCAAAAATTGCTAAGGGGCTCGTTGAAGCCCGGACCTACCGTAAGGTTCGCCTAAAAACACCTCGCCCCAAGCACTTCGAGGGGGAGGGTGGCTTTCAAAAAAATATAGCAAAAATCGCTAAGGGGCTTGTTGCAGCCCGAACCTAATGGAAGGTTCGCCTAAAAACACCTCGCCCCTTTCTCTTCGGGGAGAAGGGTGGTGTTTTTCGAAGAAACTTAGCAAAATTCACTAAGGGGCTCGTTGCAGCCCGAACCTAATAGAAGGATCGCCTAAAAACACCTCGCCCCTAGCACATCGAAGGGGAGGGTGGTGTTTTCGAAGAAACTTAGCAAAAATCGCTAAGGGGCTCGTTGCAGACCGGACCTAATGTAAGGTTCGCCTAAAAACACCTCACCCCTAGCACTTCGAGGGGGAGGGCGGCTTTCAAAAAAACTTAGCAAAAATCGCTAAGGGGCTCATTGCAGCCCGAACCTAACGGGAGGTTCGCCTAAAAACACCTCACCCCTAGCACTTCGAGGGGGAGGGTGGCTTTCAAAAAAAAATAGCAAAAATCGCTAAGGGGCTCATTGCAGCCCGAACCTAACCGAAGGTTTGCCTAAAAACACCTCGCCCCTAGCACTTCGAGGGGGAGGGTGGCTTTTTTTTGAAAAAACATAGGAAAAATCACTAAGGGGCTCGTTGCAGCACGGACCTAACGTAAGGTTCGCCTAAAAACACCTCACCCCTAGCACTTCGAGGGGGAGGGTGGCTTTTTTCGAAAAAATTTAGTAAAAATCGCTAAGGGGCTCGTTGCAGTCGGAACCGAACGGAAGGTTCGCCAAAAAATGCCTCAACCCTATCACTTTGAGGGGGAGAGTGGTGTTTTTTAAAAAACCTTAGCAAAAATTGTTAAGGGGCTCGATACAGCCCAAACCTATCGGAAGGTTTGCCTAAAAACACCTCCCCCTAGCACTTCGAGGGGGAGGGTGGCATTTTTTTGAAAAAACATAGCAAAAATCACTAAGGGGCCCGTTGTAGCCCGAACCTAACGAATGGTTCGCCTAAAAACACCTCGCCCCTAGCATTTCGAGTGGAAGGGTGGCGTTTTTCAAAAAAAAAAACTTGGCAAAAATTGCTAAGGGGCTCGTTGCGGCCCGGACCTACCGTAAGGTTCGCCTAAAAACACCTCGCCCCAAGCACTTCGAGGGGGAGGGTGGCTTTCAAAAAAACATAGCAAAAATCGCTAAGGGGCTTGTTGCAGCCCAAACCTAATGGAAGGTTCGCCTAAAAACACGTCGCCCCTTTCTCTTCGGGGAGAAGGGTGGTGTTTTTCGAAGAAACTTAGCAAAATTCACTAAGGGGCTCGTTGCAGCCCGAACCTAATAGAAGGATCGCCTAAAAACACCTCGCCCCTAGCGCATCGAAGGGGAGGGTGGTGTTTTCGAAGAAACTTAGCAAAAATCGCTAAGGGGCTCGTTGCAGACCGGACCTAATGTAAGGTTCGCCTAAAAACACCTCACCCCTAGCACTTCGAGGGGGAGGGCGGCTTTCAAAAAAACTTAGCAAAAATCGCTAAGGGGCTCATTGCAGCCCGAACCTAACGGGAGGTTCGCCTAAAAACACCTCACCCCTAGCACTTCGAGGGTGAGGGTGGCTTTCAAAAAAACTTAGCAAAAATCGCTAAGGGGCTCGTTGCAGCCCGAACCTAACGGAAGGTTTGCCTAAAAACACCTCGCCCCTAGCACTTTGAGGAGGAGGGTGGCTTTTTCTTGAAAAAACATAGTAAAAATCACTAAGGGGCTCGTTGCAGCGCGGACCTAACGTAAGGTTCGCCTAAAAACACCTCACCCCTAGCACTTCGACGGGGAGGGTGGCTTTCAAAAAAATTTAGCAAAAATCGCTAAGGGGCTCGTTGCAGCCCGAACCTAACGAAAGGTTCACCTAAAAACACCTCGCCCCTTGCTCTTCGAGGAGAACGGTGGTGTTTTTCGAAGAAACTTAGCAAAAATCGCTAAGGGGATCATTGCAGCCCGAACCTAATGGAAGCTTCGCCTAAAAACACCTTGCACCTAGCACATCGAGGGGGAGGGTGGTGTTTTCGAAGAAACTTAGTAAAAATCGCTAAGGAGCTCGTTGCAGCCCGAACCTAACAAAAGGTTCACCTAAAAATACCTTGCCCCAAGCACTTCGAGGGGGAGGGTTGCCTTAAAAAACTTAGCTAAAATCGCTACGGGACTAGTTGCAGCCCGAACCTAACGGAAGGGTCGCCTAAAAACACCTTGCCCCTAGCACTTCGAGGGGTGGGTGGCATTTTTAGAATAAAATTAGCAAAAATCGCTAAGGGGCTCATTGCAGTCGGAACCTAACGGAAGGTTTGCCTAAAAACGCCTCTACCCTATCACTTCGTGGGGGAGAGTGGCGTTTTTCAAAAACCTTAGTAAAAATTGTTAAGGGGCTCGATACAGCCCAAACCTAAAGGAAGGTTTGCCTAAAAACACCTCGCCCCTAGCACTTCGAGGGGGAGGGTGGCATTTTTTTGAAAAAACATAGCAAAAATCACAAAGGGGCTCGTTGCAGCCCGAACCTAACGGAAGGTTAGCCTAAAAACACCTCGTCCCTAGCATTTCGACTGGGAGGGTGGTGTTTTTCAAAAAAAAAAAAACTTGGAAAAATTGATAAGGGCCTCGTTGCAGCCCGGACCTAACGTATGGTTCGCCTAAAAACACCTCGCCCCTAGCACTTCGAGAGGGAGGGTGGCTTCCGAAAAATCTTAGCAAAAATCGCTAAGGGGCTCGTTGCAGCCTAAACTTAACGGAAGGTTCGCCTAAGAACACCTCGCCCCTTGCTCTTCGAGGAGAAGGGTGGTGTTTTTCGAAGAAAATTAGCAAATTTCACTAAGGGGCTCATTGCAGCCCGAACCTAACGAAAGGTTCGCCTAAAAACACCTCGCCCCTAGCACTTCGAGGGGGAGGGTGGTGTTTTTCGAAGAAACTTAGCAAAAATCGCTAAGGGGCTCATTGCAGCCGGAACCTAATGGAAGGATTGCCTAAAAACACCTCGCCCCTAGCACTTCGAGGGGGAGGGTGGCGTTTTTCGAAAAAACTTAGCAAAAATCGCTAAGGGGCATGTTGTAGCCCGAACATAACGGAAGGTTCAGCTAAAAACACCTCGCCCCTTGCTCAGGAGAAGGGTGACATTTTTTGAAGAAAAAAGTGAAATTCACTAAGGGGCTCCTTGCAGCCCAAACCTAATGGACGGTTCGCCTAAAAACACCTCACGCACTACGAGGGGGAGGGTGGCATTTTTTAAAAAAACTTAACAAAAATTACTAAGGGGCTCGTTGCAGCCCGAACCTAACGAAAGGTTCGCCTAAAAACACCTCGCCCCTAGCACATCGAGGGGGAGGGTGGTGTTTTCGAAGAAACTTAGCAAAAATCGCTAAGGAGCTCGTTGCAGCCCGAACCTAACGAAAGGTTTACCAAAAAAATACCTTGCCCCTAGCACTTCGAGGGGGAGGATTGCATTTTTCGAAAAAACATAGCAAAAATCGCTAAGGGGCTCTTTGCAGCCCGAACCTAATGGAAGGTTCGCCTAAAAACACCTCGCCGCTAGCACTTCGAGGGGGAGGTTGGCGTTTTTTGAAAAAACTTAGCAAAAATCGCTAAGGGGCTCGTTGCAGCCGGAACCGAACGAAAGGTTCGCCTAAAAACTCCTCAACCCTATCACTTCGAGGGGGAGAGTGGCATTTTTCAAAAAAACCTAGAAAAAATTGTTAAGGTGCTCGATACAGCCCAAACCTAACGGAAGGTTTCCCTAAAAACACCTCGCCCCTAGCACTTTGAGGGGGAGGGTGGCATTTTTTTGAAAAAACATAGCAAAAATCACTAAGGGGCTCGTTGCAGCCCGAACCTAACGGAAGGTTCACGTAAAAATACCTTGCCCCTAGCACTTCGAGGGGGAGGGTACCATTTTTTGAAAAAACATAGCAAAAATTCCTAAGGGGCTCGTTGCAGCCGGAACATAACGGAAGGTTCGCCTCAAAACTCCTCAACCCTAGCACTTCGAGGGGGAGAGTGGCGTTTTTCAAAAAAACTTAGCAAAAATCGCTAAGAGCCTCGATACAGCCCAAACCTAAAGGAAGGTTCGCCTAAAAGCACCTTGCTCCTAGCACTTCGAGGGGGAGGGTGGCATTTTTCAAAAAAACTTAGCAAAAATAGCTAAGGGGCTCCTTGTAGCCTGAACTTGACGGAAGGTTTGCCTAAAAACACCTCGCCCCTAGCACTTTCTGGTGGAGGGTGGCTTTTTTTGAATAAACTTAGCAAAAATCGATAAGGGGCTCGTTGCAGCCCGGACCTAATGTAAGGTTTGCCTAAAAACACCTCGCCCCTAGCACATCGAGGGGGAGGGTGGCTTTCGAAAAAACTTAGCAAAAATCGCTAAGGGGCTCGTTGCAGCCCGAACCTAATGGAAGGTTCGCCTAAAAACAGCTCGCCCCTAGCTCTTCGAGGAGAAGGGTGGTGTTTTTCGAAGAAACTTATCAAAATTAACTAAGGGGCTCATTGCAGCCTGAACCTAACGGAAGGTTCCCCTAAAAACACCTCGCCCCTAGCACATCGAGGGGGAGGGTGGCATTTTTTGAAAAAACACTTAGCAAAAATCGCTAAGGGGCTCATTGCAGCTGGAACCTAATGGAAGGATTGCCTAAAAACACCTCGCCCCTAGCACTTCGAGGGGGAGGGTGGCGTTTTTCGAAAAAACTTAGCAAAAATCGTTAAGGGGCTTGTTGCAACCCAGACCTAACGGAAGGTTCACCTAAAAAAACCTCGCCCCTGGCACTTCGAGGGGGAGGGTGGTGTTTTTTGAAAAAAACTTAGCAAAAATCGCTAAGGGGCACGTTGTAGCCTGAACCTAACGGAAGGTTCACCTAAAAACACCTCGCCCCTAGCTCTTCGAGGAGAAGGGTGACATTTTTTGAAGAAAAAAGTAAAATTCACTAAGGGGCTCCTTGCAACCCGAACCTAATGGAAGGTTCGCCTAAAAACACCTCATGCACTTCGAGGGGGAGGGTGGCGTTTTTCAAAAAAACTGAGCAAAATTCGCTAAGGGGCTCGTTGCAGCCCGAACCTAACGGAAGGTTCGCCTAAAAACACCTCGCCCCTAGCACTTCGACGGGGAGGGTGGTGTTTTTTGAAGAAACTTAGCAAAAATCGCTAAGGGACTCATTGCAGTCGGAACCTAATGGAAGGATTGCCTAAAAACACCTCGCCCCTAGCACTTCGAGGGGGAGGGTGGCATTTTTCAAAAAAACTTAGCAAAACTCGCTAAGGGGCTCGTTGCAGCCCAGACCTAACGGAAGGTTCGCCTAAAAAAACCTCGCCCCTGGCACTTCGAGGGGGAGGGTGGCGTTTTTTAAAAAAACTTAGCAAAAATCGCTAAGGGGCATGTTGTAGCCCGAACATAACGGAAGGTTCACCTAAAAACACCTCGCCCCTTGCTCTTCGAGGAGAAGGGTGACATTTTTTGAAGAAAAAAGTGAAATTCACTAAGGGGCTCCTTGCAGCCCAAACCTAATGGAAGGTTCGCCTAAAAACACCTCACGCACTTCGAGGGAGAGGGTGGCATTTTTCAAAAAAACTTAGCAAAAATTGCTAAGGGGCTCGTTGCAGCCCGAACCTAACGAAAGGTTCGCCTAAAAACACCTCGCCCCTAGCACATCGAGGGGAAGGGTGGTGTTTTCGAAGAAACTTAGCAAAAATCGCTAAGGAGCTCGTTGCAGCCCGAACCTAACGAAAGGATTACCAAAAAAACACCTTGCCCCTAGCACTTCGAGGGGGAGGGTTGCGTTTTTCGAAAAAACATAGCAAAAATCGCTAAGGGGCTCTTTGCAGCCCGAACCTAACGGAAGGTTCGCCTAAAAACACCTCGCCCCTAGCACTTCGAGGGGGAGGTTGGCGTTTTTTGAAAAAACTTAGCAAAAATCGCTAAGGGGCTCGTTGCAGCCGGAACATAACGGAAGGTTCGACTAAAAACTCCTCAACCCTAGCACTTCGAGGGGGAGAGTGGCGTTTTTCAAAAAAACTTAGCAAAAATCGCTAAGGGCCTCGATACAGCCCAAACCTAAAGGAAGGTTCGCCTAAAAGCACCTTGCTCCTAGCACTTCGAGGGGGAGGGTGGCATTTTTTAAAGAAACTTAGCAAAAATAGCTAAGGGGCTCCTTGTAGCCTGAACCTGACAGAAGGTTTGCCTAAAAACACCTCGCCCCTAGCACTTTCTGGTGGAGGGTGGCTTTTTTTGAATAAACTTAGCAAAAATCGATAAGGGGCTCGTTGCAGCCCGGACCTAATGTAAGGTTTGCCTAAAAACACCTCGCCCCTAGCACATCGAGGGGGAGGGTGGCTTTCGAAAAAAACTTAGCAAAAATCGCTAAGGGGCTCGTTGCAGCCCGAACGTAATGGAAGGTTCGCCTAAAAACAGCTCGCCCCTAGCTCTTCGAGGAGAAGGGTGGTGTTTTTCGAAGAAACTTAGCAAAATTAACTAAGGGGCTCGTTGCAGCCTGAACCTAACGGAAGGTTCCCCTAAAAACACCTCGCCCCTAGCACATCGAGGGGGAGGGTGGCATTTTTTGAAAAAACACTTAGCAAAAAGCGCTACGGGACTTGTTGCAGCCCGAACCTAACGGAAGGGTCGCCTAAAAACACCTTGCCCCTAGCACTTCGAGGGCGAGGGTGGCATTTTTAGAAAAAAATTAGCAAAAATCGCTAAGGGGCTCATTGCAGTCGAAACCTAACGGAAGGTTTGCCTAAAAACGCCTCTACCCTATCACTTCGAGGGGGAGAGTGGCGTTTTTCAAAAAACCTTAGCAAAAATTGTTAAGGGGCTTGATACAGCCCAAACCTAAAGGAAGGTTTGCCTAAAAACACCTCGCCCCTAACACTTCGAGGGGGAGGGTGGCATTTTTTTGAAAAAACATAGCAAAAATCACTAAGGGGCTCGTTGCAGCCCGAACCTAACGGAAGGTTAGCCTAAAAACACCTCGCCCCTAGCATTTCGACTGGGAGGGTGGCGTTTTTCAAGAAAAAAAACTTAGAAAAATTGATAAGGGGCTCGTTGCTGCCCGGACCTAACGTATGGTTCGCCTAAAAGCACATCGCCCCTAGCAGTTCGAGAGAGAGGGTGGCTTCCGAAAAATCTTAGCAAAAATCGCTAAGGGGCTCGTTGCAGCCCGAACCTAACGGAAGGTTCGCCTAAGAACACCTCGCCCATTACTCTTCGAGGAGAAGGGTGGTGTTTTTCGAAGAAACTTAGCAAATTTCACTAAGGGGCTCATTGCAGCCCGAACCTAAGGGAAGGTTCGCCTAAAAACACCTCGCCCCTAGCACTTCGAGGGGGAGGGTGGTGTTTTTCGAAGAAACTTAGCAAAACTCGCTAAGGGGCTCATTGCAGCCGGAACCCAATGGAAGGATTGCCTAAAAACACCTCGCCCTAGCACTTCGAGGGGGAGGGTGGCATTTTTCGAAAAAACTTAGCAAAAATCGCCAAGGGGCTCGTTGCAGCCCAGACCTAACGGAAGGTTCGCCTAAGAAAACCTCGCCCCTGGCACTTCGAGGGGGAGGGTGGCATTTTTTGAAAAAACTTAGCAAAAATCGCTAAGGGGCATGTTGTAGCCCGAACCTGACGGAAGGTTTGCCTAAAAACACCTCGCCCCTAGCACTTTCTGGTGGAGGGTGGCTTTTTTTGAATAAACTTAGCAAAAATCGATAAGGGGCTCGTTGCAGCCCGGACCTAATGTAAGGTTTGCCTAAAAACACCTCGCCCCTAGCACATCGAGGGGGAGGGTGGCTTTCGAAAAAAACTTAGCAAAAATCGCTAAGGGGCTCGTTGCAGCCCGAACGTAATGGAAGGTTCGCCTAAAAACAGCTCGCCCCTAGCTCTTCGAGGAGAAGGGTGGTGTTTTTCGAAGAAACTTAGCAAAATTAACTAAGGGGCTCGTTGCAGCCTGAGCCTAACGGAAGGTTCCCCTAAAAACACCTCGCCCCTAGCACATCGAGGGGGAGGGTGGCATTTTTTGAAAAAACACTTAGCAAAAAGCGCTACGGGACTTGTTGCAGCCCGAACCTAACGGAAGGGTCGCCTAAAAACACCTTGCCCCTAGCACTTCGAGGGGGAGGGTGGCATTTTTAGAAAAAAATTAGCAAAAATCGCTAAGGGGCTCATTGCAGTCAAAACCTAACGGAAGGTTTGCCTAAAAACGCCTCTACCCTATCACTTCGAGGGGGAGAGTGGCGTTTTTCAAAAAACCTTAGCAAAAATTGTTAAGGGGCTTGATACAGCCCAAACCTAAAGGAAGGTTTGCCTAAAAACACCTCGCCCCTATCACTTCGAGGGGGAGGGTGGCATTTTTTTGAAAAAACATAGCAAAAATCACTAAGGGGCTCGTTGCAGCCCGAACCTAACGGAAGGTTAGCCTAAAAACACCTCGCCCCTAGCATTTCGACTGGGAGGGTGGCGTTTTTCAAGAAAAAAAACTTGGAAAAATTGATAAGGGGCTCGTTGCTGCCCGGACCTAACGTATGGTTCGCCTAAAAACACATCGCCCCTAGCACTTCGAGAGAGAGGGTGGCTTCCGAAAAATCTTAGCAAAAATCGCTAAGGGGCTCGTTGCAGCCCGAACCTAACGGAAGGTTCGCCTAAGAACACCTCGCCCCTTACTCTTCGAGGAGAAGGGTGGTGTTTTTCGAAGAAACTTAGCAAATTTCACTAAGGGGCTCATTGCAGCCCGAACCTAAGGGAAGGTTCGCCTAAAAACACCTCGCCCCTAGCACTTCGAGGGGGAGGGTGGTGTTTTTCGAAGAAACTTAGCAAAAATCGCTAAGGGGCTCATTGCAGCCGGAACCCAATGGAAGGATTGCCTAAAAACACCTCGCCCTAGCACTTCGAGGGGGAGGGTGGCATTTTTCGAAAAAACTTAGCAAAAATCGCCAAGGGGCTCGTTGCAGCCCAGACCTAACGGAAGGTTCGCCTAAGAAAACCTCGCCCCTGGCACTTCGAGGGGGAGGGTGGCATTTTTTGAAAAAACTTAGCAAAAATCGCTAAGGGGCATGTTGTAGCCCGAACCTGACGGAAGGTTTGCCTAAAAACACCTCGCCCCTAGCACTTTCTGGTGGAGGGTGGCTTTTTTTGAATAAACTTAGCAAAAATCGATAAGGGGCTCGTTGCAGCCCGGACCTAATGTAAGGTTTGCCTAAAAACACCTCGCCCCTAGCACATCGAGGGGGAGGGTGGCTTTCGAAAAAAACTTAGCAAAAATCGCTAAGGGGCTCGTTGCAGCCCGAACGTAATGGAAGGTTCGCCTAAAAACAGCTCGCCCCTAGCTCTTCGAGGAGAAGGGTGGTGTTTTTCGAAGAAACTTAGCAAAATTAACTAAGGGGCTCGTTGCAGCCTGAGCCTAACGGAAGGTTCCCCTAAAAACACCTCGCCCCTAGCACATCGAGGGGGAGGGTGGCATTTTTTGAAAAAACACTTAGCAAAAAGCGCTACGGGACTTGTTGCAGCCCGAACCTAACGGAAGGGTCGCCTAAAAACACCTTGCCCCTAGCACTTCGAGGGGGAGGGTGGCATTTTTAGAAAAAAATTAGCAAAAATCGCTAAGGGGCTCATTGCAGTCAAAACCTAACGGAAGGTTTGCCTAAAAACGCCTCTACCCTATCACTTCGAGGGGGAGAGTGGCGTTTTTCAAAAAACCTTAGCAAAAATTGTTAAGGGGCTTGATACAGCCCAAACCTAAAGGAAGGTTTGCCTAAAAACACCTCGCCCCTAACACTTCGAGGGGGAGGGTGGCATTTTTTTGAAAAAACATAGCAAAAATCACTAAGGGGCTCGTTGCAGCCCGAACCTAACGGAAGGTTAGCCTAAAAACACCTCGCCCCTAGCATTTCGACTGGGAGGGTGGCGTTTTTCAAGAAAAAAAACTTGGAAAAATTGATAAGGGGCTCGTTGCTGCCCGGACCTAACGTATGGTTCGCCTAAAAACACATCGCCCCTAGCACTTCGAGAGAGAGGGTGGCTTCCGAAAAATCTTAGCAAAAATCGCTAAGGGGCTCGTTGCAGCCCGAACCTAACGGAAGGTTCGCCTAAGAACACCTCGCCCATTACTCTTCGAGGAGAAGGGTGGTGTTTTTCGAAGAAACTTAGCAAATTTCACTAAGGGGCTCATTGCAGCCCGAACCTAAGGGAAGGTTCGCCTAAAAACACCTCGCCCCTAGCACTTCGAGGGGGAGGGTGGTGTTTTTCGAAGAAACTTAGCAAAAATCGCTAAGGGGCTCATTGCAGCCGGAACCCAATGGAAGGATTGCCTAAAAACACCTCGCCCTAGCACTTCGAGGGGGAGGGTGGCATTTTTCGAAAAAACTTAGCAAAAATCGCCAAGGGGCTCGTTGCAGCCCAGACCTAACGGAAGGTTCGCCTAAGAAAACCTCGCCCCTGGCACTTCGAGGGGGAGGGTGGCATTTTTTGAAAAAACTTAGCAAAAATCGCTAAGGGGCATGTTGTAGCCCGAACCTGACGGAAGGTTTGCCTAAAAACACCTCGCCCCTAGCACTTTCTGGTGGAGGGTGGCTTTTTTTGAATAAACTTAGCAAAAATCGATAAGGGGCTCGTTGCAGCCCGGACCTAATGTAAGGTTTGCCTAAAAACACCTCGCCCCTAGCACATCGAGGGGGAGGGTGGCTTTCGAAAAAAACTTAGCAAAAATCGCTAAGGGGCTCGTTGCAGCCCGAACGTAATGGAAGGTTCGCCTAAAAACAGCTCGCCCCTAGCTCTTCGAGGAGAAGGGTGGTGTTTTTCGAAGAAACTTAGCAAAATTAACTAAGGGGCTCGTTGCAGCCTGAGCCTAACGGAAGGTTCCCCTAAAAACACCTCGCCCCTAGCACATCGAGGGGGAGGGTGGCATTTTTTGAAAAAACACTTAGCAAAAAGCGCTACGGGACTTGTTGCAGCCCGAACCTAACGGAAGGGTCGCCTAAAAACACCTTGCCCCTAGCACTTCGAGGGGGAGGGTGGCATTTTTAGAAAAAAATTAGCAAAAATCGCTAAGGGGCTCATTGCAGTCAAAACCTAACGGAAGGTTTGCCTAAAAACGCCTCTACCCTATCACTTCGAGGGGGAGAGTGGCGTTTTTCAAAAAACCTTAGCAAAAATTGTTAAGGGGCTTGATACAGCCCAAACCTAAAGGAAGGTTTGCCTAAAAACACCTCGCCCCTAACACTTCGAGGGGGAGGGTGGCATTTTTTTGAAAAAACATAGCAAAAATCACTAAGGGGCTCGTTGCAGCCCGAACCTAACGGAAGGTTAGCCTAAAAACACCTCGCCCCTAGCATTTCGACTGGGAGGGTGGCGTTTTTCAAGAAAAAAAACTTGGAAAAATTGATAAGGGGCTCGTTGCTGCCCGGACCTAACGTATGGTTCGCCTAAAAACACATCGCCCCTAGCACTTCGAGAGAGAGGGTGGCTTCCGAAAAATCTTAGCAAAAATCGCTAAGGGGCTCGTTGCAGCCCGAACCTAACGGAAGGTTCGCCTAAGAACACCTCGCCCCTTACTCTTCGAGGAGAAGGGTGGTGTTTTCGAAGAAACTTAGCAAATTTCACTAAGGGGCTCATTGCAGCCCAAACCTAACGGAAGGTTCGCCTACAAACACCTCGCCCCTAGCACTTCGAGGGGGAGGGTGGTGTTTTTCGAAGAAACATAGCAAAAATCGCTAAGGGGCTCATTGCAGCCGGAACCCAATGGAAGGATTGCCTAAAAACACCTCGCCCTAGCACTTCGAGGGGGAGGGTGGCATTTTTCGAAAAAACTTAGCAAAAATCGCCAAGGGGCTCGTTGCAGCACAGACCTAACGGAAGGTTCGCCTAAGAAAACCTCGCCCCTGGCACTTCGAGGGGGAGGGTGGCATTTTTTGAAAAAACTTAGCAAAAATCGCTAAGGGGCATGTTGTAGCCCGAACCTGACGGAAGGTTTGCCTAAAAACACCTCGCCCCTAGCACTTTCTGGTGGAGGGTGGCTTTTTTCGAATAAACTTAGCAAAAATCGATAAGGGGCTCGTTGCAGCCCGGACCTAATGTAAGGTTTGCCTAAAAACACCTCGCCCCTAGCACATCGAGGGGGAGGGTGGCTTTCGAAAAAAACTTAGCAAAAATCGCTAAGGGGCTCGTTGCAGCCCGAACGTAATGGAAGGTTCGCCTAAAAACAGCTCGCCCCTAGCTCTTCGAGGAGAAGGGTGGTGTTTTTCGAAGAAACTTAGCAAAATTAACTAAGGGGCTCGTTGCAGCCTGAGCCTAACGGAAGGTTCCCCTAAAAACACCTCGCCCCTAGCACATCGAGGGGGAGGGTGGCATTTTTTGAAAAAACACTTAGCAAAAAGCGCTACGGGACTTGTTGCAGCCCGAACCTAACGGAAGGGTCGCCTAAAAACACCTTGCCCCTAGCACTTCGAGGGGGAGGGTGGCATTTTTAGAAAAAAATTAGCAAAAATCGCTAAGGGGCTCATTGCAGTCAAAACCTAACGGAAGGTTTGCCTAAAAACGCCTCTACCCTATCACTTCGAGGGGGAGAGTGGCGTTTTTCAAAAAACCTTAGCAAAAATTGTTAAGGGGCTTGATACAGCCCAAACCTAAAGGAAGGTTTGCCTAAAAACACCTCGCCCCTAACACTTCGAGGGGGAGGGTGGCATTTTTTTGAAAAAACATAGCAAAAATCACTAAGGGGCTCGTTGCAGCCCGAACCTAACGGAAGGTTAGCCTAAAAACACCTCGCCCCTAGCATTTCGACTGGGAGGGTGGCGTTTTTCAAGAAAAAAAACTTGGAAAAATTGATAAGGGGCTCGTTGCTGCCCGGACCTAACGTATGGTTCGCCTAAAAACACATCGCCCCTAGCACTTCGAGAGAGAGGGTGGCTTCCGAAAAATCTTAGCAAAAATCGCTAAGGGGCTCGTTGCAGCCCGAACCTAACGGAAGGTTCGCCTAAGAACACCTCGCCCATTACTCTTCGAGGAGAAGGGTGGTGTTTTTCGAAGAAACTTAGCAAATTTCACTAAGGGGCTCATTGCAGCCCAAACCTAACGGAAGGTTCGCCTACAAACACCTCGCCCCTAGCACTTCGAGGGGGAGGGTGGTGTTTTTCGAAGAAACATAGCAAAAATCGCTAAGGGGCTCATTGCAGCCGGAACCCAATGGAAGGATTGCCTAAAAACACCTCGCCCTAGCACTTCGAGGGGGAGGGTGGCATTTTTCGAAAAAACTTAGCAAAAATCGCCAAGGGGCTCGTTGCAGCACAGACCTAACGGAAGGTTCGCCTAAGAAAACCTCGCCCCTGGCACTTCGAGGGGGAGGGTGGCATTTTTTGAAAAAACTTAGCAAAAATCGCTAAGGGGCATGTTGTAGCCCGAACCTGACGGAAGGTTTGCCTAAAAACACCTCGCCCCTAGCACTTTCTGGTGGAGGGTGGCTTTTTTTGAATAAACTTAGCAAAAATCGATAAGGGGCTCGTTGCAGCCCGGACCTAATGTAAGGTTTGCCTAAAAACACCTCGCCCCTAGCACATCGAGGGGGAGGGTGGCTTTCGAAAAAAACTTAGCAAAAATCGCTAAGGGGCTCGTTGCAGCCCGAACGTAATGGAAGGTTCGCCTAAAAACAGCTCGCCCCTAGCTCTTCGAGGAGAAGGGTGGTGTTTTTCGAAGAAACTTAGCAAAATTAACTAAGGGGCTCGTTGCAGCCTGAGCCTAACGGAAGGTTCCCCTAAAAACACCTCGCCCCTAGCACATCGAGGGGGAGGGTGGCATTTTTTGAAAAAACACTTAGCAAAAAGCGCTACGGGACTTGTTGCAGCCCGAACCTAACGGAAGGGTCGCCTAAAAACACCTTGCCCCTAGCACTTCGAGGGGGAGGGTGGCATTTTTAGAAAAAAATTAGCAAAAATCGCTAAGGGGCTCATTGCAGTCAAAACCTAACGGAAGGTTTGCCTAAAAACGCCTCTACCCTATCACTTCGAGGGGGAGAGTGGCGTTTTTCAAAAAACCTTAGCAAAAATTGTTAAGGGGCTTGATACAGCCCAAACCTAAAGGAAGGTTTGCCTAAAAACACCTCGCCCCTAACACTTCGAGGGGGAGGGTGGCATTTTTTTGAAAAAACATAGCAAAAATCACTAAGGGGCTCGTTGCAGCCCGAACCTAACGGAAGGTTAGCCTAAAAACACCTCGCCCCTAGCATTTCGACTGGGAGGGTGGCGTTTTTCAAGAAAAAAAACTTGGAAAAATTGATAAGGGGCTCGTTGCTGCCCGGACCTAACGTATGGTTCGCCTAAAAACACATCGCCCCTAGCACTTCGAGAGAGAGGGTGGCTTCCGAAAAATCTTAGCAAAAATCGCTAAGGGGCTCGTTGCAGCCCGAACCTAACGGAAGGTTCGCCTAAGAACACCTCGCCCATTACTCTTCGAGGAGAAGGGTGGTGTTTTTCGAAGAAACTTAGCAAATTTCACTAAGGGGCTCATTGCAGCCCAAACCTAACGGAAGGTTCGCCTACAAACACCTCGCCCCTAGCACTTCGAGGGGGAGGGTGGTGTTTTTCGAAGAAACATAGCAAAAATCGCTAAGGGGCTCATTGCAGCCGGAACCCAATGGAAGGATTGCCTAAAAACACCTCGCCCTAGCACTTCGAGGGGGAGGGTGGCATTTTTCGAAAAAACTTAGCAAAAATCGCCAAGGGGCTCGTTGCAGCACAGACCTAACGGAAGGTTCGCCTAAGAAAACCTCGCCCCTGGCACTTCGAGGGGGAGGGTGGCATTTTTTGAAAAAACTTAGCAAAAATCGCTAAGGGGCATGTTGTAGCCCGAACCTGACGGAAGGTTTGCCTAAAAACACCTCGCCCCTAGCACTTTCTGGTGGAGGGTGGCTTTTTTTGAATAAACTTAGCAAAAATCGATAAGGGGCTCGTTGCAGCCCGGACCTAATGTAAGGTTTGCCTAAAAACACCTCGCCCCTAGCACATCGAGGGGGAGGGTGGCTTTCGAAAAAAACTTAGCAAAAATCGCTAAGGGGCTCGTTGCAGCCCGAACGTAATGGAAGGTTCGCCTAAAAACAGCTCGCCCCTAGCTCTTCGAGGAGAAGGGTGGTGTTTTTCGAAGAAACTTAGCAAAATTAACTAAGGGGCTCGTTGCAGCCTGAGCCTAACGGAAGGTTCCCCTAAAAACACCTCGCCCCTAGCACATCGAGGGGGAGGGTGGCATTTTTTGAAAAAACACTTAGCAAAAAGCGCTACGGGACTTGTTGCAGCCCGAACCTAACGGAAGGGTCGCCTAAAAACACCTTGCCCCTAGCACTTCGAGGGGGAGGGTGGCATTTTTAGAAAAAAATTAGCAAAAATCGCTAAGGGGCTCATTGCAGTCAAAACCTAACGGAAGGTTTGCCTAAAAACGCCTCTACCCTATCACTTCGAGGGGGAGAGTGGCGTTTTTCAAAAAACCTTAGCAAAAATTGTTAAGGGGCTTGATACAGCCCAAACCTAAAGGAAGGTTTGCCTAAAAACACCTCGCCCCTAACACTTCGAGGGGGAGGGTGGCATTTTTTTGAAAAAACATAGCAAAAATCACTAAGGGGCTCGTTGCAGCCCGAACCTAACGGAAGGTTAGCCTAAAAACACCTCGCCCCTAGCATTTCGACTGGGAGGGTGGCGTTTTTCAAGAAAAAAAACTTGGAAAAATTGATAAGGGGCTCGTTGCTGCCCGGACCTAACGTATGGTTCGCCTAAAAACACATCGCCCCTAGCACTTCGAGAGAGAGGGTGGCTTCCGAAAAATCTTAGCAAAAATCGCTAAGGGGCTCGTTGCAGCCCGAACCTAACGGAAGGTTCGCCTAAGAACACCTCGCCCATTACTCTTCGAGGAGAAGGGTGGTGTTTTTCGAAGAAACTTAGCAAATTTCACTAAGGGGCTCATTGCAGCCCAAACCTAACGGAAGGTTCGCCTACAAACACCTCGCCCCTAGCACTTCGAGGGGGAGGGTGGTGTTTTTCGAAGAAACATAGCAAAAATCGCTAAGGGGCTCATTGCAGCCGGAACCCAATGGAAGGATTGCCTAAAAACACCTCGCCCTAGCACTTCGAGGGGGAGGGTGGCATTTTTCGAAAAAACTTAGCAAAAATCGCCAAGGGGCTCGTTGCAGCACAGACCTAACGGAAGGTTCGCCTAAGAAAACCTCGCCCCTGGCACTTCGAGGGGGAGGGTGGCATTTTTTGAAAAAACTTAGCAAAAATCGCTAAGGGGCATGTTGTAGCCCGAACCTGACGGAAGGTTTGCCTAAAAACACCTCGCCCCTAGCACTTTCTGGTGGAGGGTGGCTTTTTTTGAATAAACTTAGCAAAAATCGATAAGGGGCTCGTTGCAGCCCGGACCTAATGTAAGGTTTGCCTAAAAACACCTCGCCCCTAGCACATCGAGGGGGAGGGTGGCTTTCGAAAAAAACTTAGCAAAAATCGCTAAGGGGCTCGTTGCAGCCCGAACGTAATGGAAGGTTCGCCTAAAAACAGCTCGCCCCTAGCTCTTCGAGGAGAAGGGTGGTGTTTTTCGAAGAAACTTAGCAAAATTAACTAAGGGGCTCGTTGCAGCCTGAGCCTAACGGAAGGTTCCCCTAAAAACACCTCGCCCCTAGCACATCGAGGGGGAGGGTGGCATTTTTTGAAAAAACACTTAGCAAAAAGCGCTACGGGACTTGTTGCAGCCCGAACCTAACGGAAGGGTCGCCTAAAAACACCTTGCCCCTAGCACTTCGAGGGGGAGGGTGGCATTTTTAGAAAAAAATTAGCAAAAATCGCTAAGGGGCTCATTGCAGTCAAAACCTAACGGAAGGTTTGCCTAAAAACGCCTCTACCCTATCACTTCGAGGGGGAGAGTGGCGTTTTTCAAAAAACCTTAGCAAAAATTGTTAAGGGGCTTGATACAGCCCAAACCTAAAGGAAGGTTTGCCTAAAAACACCTCGCCCCTAACACTTCGAGGGGGAGGGTGGCATTTTTTTGAAAAAACATAGCAAAAATCACTAAGGGGCTCGTTGCAGCCCGAACCTAACGGAAGGTTAGCCTAAAAACACCTCGCCCCTAGCATTTCGACTGGGAGGGTGGCGTTTTTCAAGAAAAAAAACTTGGAAAAATTGATAAGGGGCTCGTTGCTGCCCGGACCTAACGTATGGTTCGCCTAAAAACACATCGCCCCTAGCACTTCGAGAGAGAGGGTGGCTTCCGAAAAATCTTAGCAAAAATCGCTAAGGGGCTCGTTGCAGCCCGAACCTAACGGAAGGTTCGCCTAAGAACACCTCGCCCATTACTCTTCGAGGAGAAGGGTGGTGTTTTTCGAAGAAACTTAGCAAATTTCACTAAGGGGCTCATTGCAGCCCAAACCTAACGGAAGGTTCGCCTACAAACACCTCGCCCCTAGCACTTCGAGGGGGAGGGTGGTGTTTTTCGAAGAAACTTAGCAAAAATCGCTAAGGGGCTCATTGCAGCCGGAACCCAATGGAAGGATTGCCTAAAAACACCTCGCCCTAGCACTTCGAGGGGGAGGGTGGCATTTTTCGAAAAAACTTAGCAAAAATCGCCAAGGGGCTCGTTGCAGCACAGACCTAACGGAAGGTTCGCCTAAGAAAACCTCGCCCCTGGCACTTCGAGGGGGAGGGTGGCATTTTTTGAAAAAACTTAGCAAAAATCGCTAAGGGGCATGTTGTAGCCCGAACCTGACGGAAGGTTTGCCTAAAAACACCTCGCCCCTAGCACTTTCTGGTGGAGGGTGGCTTTTTTTGAATAAACTTAGCAAAAATCGATAAGGGGCTCGTTGCAGCCCGGACCTAATGTAAGGTTTGCCTAAAAACACCTCGCCCCTAGCACATCGAGGGGGAGGGTGGCTTTCGAAAAAAACTTAGCAAAAATCGCTAAGGGGCTCGTTGCAGCCCGAACGTAATGGAAGGTTCGCCTAAAAACAGCTCGCCCCTAGCTCTTCGAGGAGAAGGGTGGTGTTTTTCGAAGAAACTTAGCAAAATTAACTAAGGGGCTCGTTGCAGCCTGAGCCTAACGGAAGGTTCCCCTAAAAACACCTCGCCCCTAGCACATCGAGGGGGAGGGTGGCATTTTTTGAAAAAACACTTAGCAAAAAGCGCTACGGGACTTGTTGCAGCCCGAACCTAACGGAAGGGTCGCCTAAAAACACCTTGCCCCTAGCACTTCGAGGGGGAGGGTGGCATTTTTAGAAAAAAATTAGCAAAAATCGCTAAGGGGCTCATTGCAGTCAAAACCTAACGGAAGGTTTGCCTAAAAACGCCTCTACCCTATCACTTCGAGGGGGAGAGTGGCGTTTTTCAAAAAACCTTAGCAAAAATTGTTAAGGGGCTTGATACAGCCCAAACCTAAAGGAAGGTTTGCCTAAAAACACCTCGCCCCTAACACTTCGAGGGGGAGGGTGGCATTTTTTTGAAAAAAACATAGCAAAAATCACTAAGGGGCTCGTTGCAGCCCGAACCTAACGGAAGGTTAGCCTAAAAACACCTCGCCCCTAGCATTTCGACTGGGAGGGTGGCGTTTTTCAAGAAAAAAAACTTGGAAAAATTGATAAGGGGCTCGTTGCTGCCCGGACCTAACGTATGGTTCGCCTAAAAACACATCGCCCCTAGCACTTCGAGAGAGAGGGTGGCTTCCGAAAAATCTTAGCAAAAATCGCTAAGGGGCTCGTTGCAGCCCGAACCTAACGGAAGGTTCGCCTAAGAACACCTCGCCCATTACTCTTCGAGGAGAAGGGTGGTGTTTTTCGAAGAAACTTAGCAAATTTCACTAAGGGGCTCATTGCAGCCCAAACCTAACGGAAGGTTCGCCTACAAACACCTCGCCCCTAGCACTTCGAGGGGGAGGGTGGTGTTTTTCGAAGAAACATAGCAAAAATCGCTAAGGGGCTCATTGCAGCCGGAACCCAATGGAAGGATTGCCTAAAAACACCTCGCCCTAGCACTTCGAGGGGGAGGGTGGCATTTTTCGAAAAAACTTAGCAAAAATCGCCAAGGGGCTCGTTGCAGCACAGACCTAACGGAAGGTTCGCCTAAGAAAACCTCGCCCCTGGCACTTCGAGGGGGAGGGTGGCATTTTTTGAAAAAACTTAGCAAAAATCGCTAAGGGGCATGTTGTAGCCCGAACCTGACGGAAGGTTTGCCTAAAAACACCTCGCCCCTAGCACTTTCTGGTGGAGGGTGGCTTTTTTTGAATAAACTTAGCAAAAATCGATAAGGGGCTCGTTGCAGCCCGGACCTAATGTAAGGTTTGCCTAAAAACACCTCGCCCCTAGCACATCGAGGGGGAGGGTGGCTTTCGAAAAAAACTTAGCAAAAATCGCTAAGGGGCTCGTTGCAGCCCGAACGTAATGGAAGGTTCGCCTAAAAACAGCTCGCCCCTAGCTCTTCGAGGAGAAGGGTGGTGTTTTTCGAAGAAACTTAGCAAAATTAACTAAGGGGCTCGTTGCAGCCTGAGCCTAACGGAAGGTTCCCCTAAAAACACCTCGCCCCTAGCACATCGAGGGGGAGGGTGGCATTTTTTGAAAAAACACTTAGCAAAAAGCGCTACGGGACTTGTTGCAGCCCGAACCTAACGGAAGGGTCGCCTAAAAACACCTTGCCCCTAGCACTTCGAGGGGGAGGGTGGCATTTTTAGAAAAAAATTAGCAAAAATCGCTAAGGGGCTCATTGCAGTCAAAACCTAACGGAAGGTTTGCCTAAAAACGCCTCTACCCTATCACTTCGAGGGGGAGAGTGGCGTTTTTCAAAAAACCTTAGCAAAAATTGTTAAGGGGCTTGATACAGCCCAAACCTAAAGGAAGGTTTGCCTAAAAACACCTCGCCCCTAACACTTCGAGGGGGAGGGTGGCATTTTTTTGAAAAAACATAGCAAAAATCACTAAGGGGCTCGTTGCAGCCCGAACCTAACGGAAGGTTAGCCTAAAAACACCTCGCCCCTAGCATTTCGACTGGGAGGGTGGCGTTTTTCAAGAAAAAAAACTTGGAAAAATTGATAAGGGGCTCGTTGCTGCCCGGACCTAACGTATGGTTCGCCTAAAAACACATCGCCCCTAGCACTTCGAGAGAGAGGGTGGCTTCCGAAAAATCTTAGCAAAAATCGCTAAGGGGCTCGTTGCAGCCCGAACCTAACGGAAGGTTCGCCTAAGAACACCTCGCCCATTACTCTTCGAGGAGAAGGGTGGTGTTTTTCGAAGAAACTTAGCAAATTTCACTAAGGGGCTCATTGCAGCCCAAACCTAACGGAAGGTTCGCCTACAAACACCTCGCCCCTAGCACTTCGAGGGGGAGGGTGGTGTTTTTCGAAGAAACATAGCAAAAATCGCTAAGGGGCTCATTGCAGCCGGAACCCAATGGAAGGATTGCCTAAAAACACCTCGCCCTAGCACTTCGAGGGGGAGGGTGGCATTTTTCGAAAAAACTTAGCAAAAATCGCCAAGGGGCTCGTTGCAGCACAGACCTAACGGAAGGTTCGCCTAAGAAAACCTCGCCCCTGGCACTTCGAGGGGGAGGGTGGCATTTTTTGAAAAAACTTAGCAAAAATCGCTAAGGGGCATGTTGTAGCCCGAACCTGACGGAAGGTTTGCCTAAAAACACCTCGCCCCTAGCACTTTCTGGTGGAGGGTGGCTTTTTTTGAATAAACTTAGCAAAAATCGATAAGGGGCTCGTTGCAGCCCGGACCTAATGTAAGGTTTGCCTAAAAACACCTCGCCCCTAGCACATCGAGGGGGAGGGTGGCTTTCGAAAAAAACTTAGCAAAAATCGCTAAGGGGCTCGTTGCAGCCCGAACGTAATGGAAGGTTCGCCTAAAAACAGCTCGCCCCTAGCTCTTCGAGGAGAAGGGTGGTGTTTTTCGAAGAAACTTAGCAAAATTAACTAAGGGGCTCGTTGCAGCCTGAGCCTAACGGAAGGTTCCCCTAAAAACACCTCGCCCCTAGCACATCGAGGGGGAGGGTGGCATTTTTTGAAAAAACACTTAGCAAAAAGCGCTACGGGACTTGTTGCAGCCCGAACCTAACGGAAGGGTCGCCTAAAAACACCTTGCCCCTAGCACTTCGAGGGGGAGGGTGGCATTTTTAGAAAAAAATTAGCAAAAATCGCTAAGGGGCTCATTGCAGTCAAAACCTAACGGAAGGTTTGCCTAAAAACGCCTCTACCCTATCACTTCGAGGGGGAGAGTGGCGTTTTTCAAAAAACCTTAGCAAAAATTGTTAAGGGGCTTGATACAGCCCAAACCTAAAGGAAGGTTTGCCTAAAAACACCTCGCCCCTAACACTTCGAGGGGGAGGGTGGCATTTTTTTGAAAAAACATAGCAAAAATCACTAAGGGGCTCGTTGCAGCCCGAACCTAACGGAAGGTTAGCCTAAAAACACCTCGCCCCTAGCATTTCGACTGGGAGGGTGGCGTTTTTCAAGAAAAAAAACTTGGAAAAATTGATAAGGGGCTCGTTGCTGCCCGGACCTAACGTATGGTTCGCCTAAAAACACATCGCCCCTAGCACTTCGAGAGAGAGGGTGGCTTCCGAAAAATCTTAGCAAAAATCGCTAAGGGGCTCGTTGCAGCCCGAACCTAACGGAAGGTTCGCCTAAGAACACCTCGCCCATTACTCTTCGAGGAGAAGGGTGGTGTTTTTCGAAGAAACTTAGCAAATTTCACTAAGGGGCTCATTGCAGCCCAAACCTAACGGAAGGTTCGCCTACAAACACCTCGCCCCTAGCACTTCGAGGGGGAGGGTGGTGTTTTTCGAAGAAACATAGCAAAAATCGCTAAGGGGCTCATTGCAGCCGGAACCCAATGGAAGGATTGCCTAAAAACACCTCGCCCTAGCACTTCGAGGGGGAGGGTGGCATTTTTCGAAAAAACTTAGCAAAAATCGCCAAGGGGCTCGTTGCAGCACAGACCTAACGGAAGGTTCGCCTAAGAAAACCTCGCCCCTGGCACTTCGAGGGGGAGGGTGGCATTTTTTGAAAAAACTTAGCAAAAATCGCTAAGGGGCATGTTGTAGCCCGAACCTGACGGAAGGTTTGCCTAAAAACACCTCGCCCCTAGCACTTTCTGGTGGAGGGTGGCTTTTTTTGAATAAACTTAGCAAAAATCGATAAGGGGCTCGTTGCAGCCCGGACCTAATGTAAGGTTTGCCTAAAAACACCTCGCCCCTAGCACATCGAGGGGGAGGGTGGCTTTCGAAAAAAACTTAGCAAAAATCGCTAAGGGGCTCGTTGCAGCCCGAACGTAATGGAAGGTTCGCCTAAAAACAGCTCGCCCCTAGCTCTTCGAGGAGAAGGGTGGTGTTTTTCGAAGAAACTTAGCAAAATTAACTAAGGGGCTCGTTGCAGCCTGAGCCTAACGGAAGGTTCCCCTAAAAACACCTCGCCCCTAGCACATCGAGGGGGAGGGTGGCATTTTTTGAAAAAACACTTAGCAAAAAGCGCTACGGGACTTGTTGCAGCCCGAACCTAACGGAAGGGTCGCCTAAAAACACCTTGCCCCTAGCACTTCGAGGGGGAGGGTGGCATTTTTAGAAAAAAATTAGCAAAAATCGCTAAGGGGCTCATTGCAGTCAAAACCTAACGGAAGGTTTGCCTAAAAACGCCTCTACCCTATCACTTCGAGGGGGAGAGTGGCGTTTTTCAAAAAACCTTAGCAAAAATTGTTAAGGGGCTTGATACAGCCCAAACCTAAAGGAAGGTTTGCCTAAAAACACCTCGCCCCTAACACTTCGAGGGGGAGGGTGGCATTTTTTTGAAAAAACATAGCAAAAATCACTAAGGGGCTCGTTGCAGCCCGAACCTAACGGAAGGTTAGCCTAAAAACACCTCGCCCCTAGCATTTCGACTGGGAGGGTGGCGTTTTTCAAGAAAAAAAACTTGGAAAAATTGATAAGGGGCTCGTTGCTGCCCGGACCTAACGTATGGTTCGCCTAAAAACACATCGCCCCTAGCACTTCGAGAGAGAGGGTGGCTTCCGAAAAATCTTAGCAAAAATCGCTAAGGGGCTCGTTGCAGCCCGAACCTAACGGAAGGTTCGCCTAAGAACACCTCGCCCATTACTCTTCGAGGAGAAGGGTGGTGTTTTTCGAAGAAACTTAGCAAATTTCACTAAGGGGCTCATTGCAGCCCAAACCTAACGGAAGGTTCGCCTACAAACACCTCGCCCCTAGCACTTCGAGGGGGAGGGTGGTGTTTTTCGAAGAAACATAGCAAAAATCGCTAAGGGGCTCATTGCAGCCGGAACCCAATGGAAGGATTGCCTAAAAACACCTCGCCCTAGCACTTCGAGGGGGAGGGTGGCATTTTTCGAAAAAACTTAGCAAAAATCGCCAAGGGGCTCGTTGCAGCACAGACCTAACGGAAGGTTCGCCTAAGAAAACCTCGCCCCTGGCACTTCGAGGGGGAGGGTGGCATTTTTTGAAAAAACTTAGCAAAAATCGCTAAGGGGCATGTTGTAGCCCGAACCTGACGGAAGGTTTGCCTAAAAACACCTCGCCCCTAGCACTTTCTGGTGGAGGGTGGCTTTTTTTGAATAAACTTAGCAAAAATCGATAAGGGGCTCGTTGCAGCCCGGACCTAATGTAAGGTTTGCCTAAAAACACCTCGCCCCTAGCACATCGAGGGGGAGGGTGGCTTTCGAAAAAAACTTAGCAAAAATCGCTAAGGGGCTCGTTGCAGCCCGAACGTAATGGAAGGTTCGCCTAAAAACAGCTCGCCCCTAGCTCTTCGAGGAGAAGGGTGGTGTTTTTCGAAGAAACTTAGCAAAATTAACTAAGGGGCTCGTTGCAGCCTGAGCCTAACGGAAGGTTCCCCTAAAAACACCTCGCCCCTAGCACATCGAGGGGGAGGGTGGCATTTTTTGAAAAAACACTTAGCAAAAAGCGCTACGGGACTTGTTGCAGCCCGAACCTAACGGAAGGGTCGCCTAAAAACACCTTGCCCCTAGCACTTCGAGGGGGAGGGTGGCATTTTTAGAAAAAAATTAGCAAAAATCGCTAAGGGGCTCATTGCAGTCAAAACCTAACGGAAGGTTTGCCTAAAAACGCCTCTACCCTATCACTTCGAGGGGGAGAGTGGCGTTTTTCAAAAAACCTTAGCAAAAATTGTTAAGGGGCTTGATACAGCCCAAACCTAAAGGAAGGTTTGCCTAAAAACACCTCGCCCCTAACACTTCGAGGGGGAGGGTGGCATTTTTTTGAAAAAACATAGCAAAAATCACTAAGGGGCTCGTTGCAGCCCGAACCTAACGGAAGGTTAGCCTAAAAACACCTCGCCCCTAGCATTTCGACTGGGAGGGTGGCGTTTTTCAAGAAAAAAAACTTGGAAAAATTGATAAGGGGCTCGTTGCTGCCCGGACCTAACGTATGGTTCGCCTAAAAACACATCGCCCCTAGCACTTCGAGAGAGAGGGTGGCTTCCGAAAAATCTTAGCAAAAATCGCTAAGGGGCTCGTTGCAGCCCGAACCTAACGGAAGGTTCGCCTAAGAACACCTCGCCCATTACTCTTCGAGGAGAAGGGTGGTGTTTTTCGAAGAAACTTAGCAAATTTCACTAAGGGGCTCATTGCAGCCCAAACCTAACGGAAGGTTCGCCTACAAACACCTCGCCCCTAGCACTTCGAGGGGGAGGGTGGTGTTTTTCGAAGAAACATAGCAAAAATCGCTAAGGGGCTCATTGCAGCCGGAACCCAATGGAAGGATTGCCTAAAAACACCTCGCCCTAGCACTTCGAGGGGGAGGGTGGCATTTTTCGAAAAAACTTAGCAAAAATCGCCAAGGGGCTCGTTGCAGCACAGACCTAACGGAAGGTTCGCCTAAGAAAACCTCGCCCCTGGCACTTCGAGGGGGAGGGTGGCATTTTTTGGAAAAAACTTAGCAAAAATCGCTAAGGGGCATGTTGTAGCCCGAACCTGACGGAAGGTTTGCCTAAAAACACCTCGCCCCTAGCACTTTCTGGTGGAGGGTGGCTTTTTTTGAATAAACTTAGCAAAAATCGATAAGGGGCTCGTTGCAGCCCGGACCTAATGTAAGGTTTGCCTAAAAACACCTCGCCCCTAGCACATCGAGGGGGAGGGTGGCTTTCGAAAAAAACTTAGCAAAAATCGCTAAGGGGCTCGTTGCAGCCCGAACGTAATGGAAGGTTCGCCTAAAAACAGCTCGCCCCTAGCTCTTCGAGGAGAAGGGTGGTGTTTTTCGAAGAAACTTAGCAAAATTAACTAAGGGGCTCGTTGCAGCCTGAGCCTAACGGAAGGTTCCCCTAAAAACACCTCGCCCCTAGCACATCGAGGGGGAGGGTGGCATTTTTTGAAAAAACACTTAGCAAAAAGCGCTACGGGACTTGTTGCAGCCCGAACCTAACGGAAGGGTCGCCTAAAAACACCTTGCCCCTAGCACTTCGAGGGGGAGGGTGGCATTTTTAGAAAAAAATTAGCAAAAATCGCTAAGGGGCTCATTGCAGTCAAAACCTAACGGAAGGTTTGCCTAAAAACGCCTCTACCCTATCACTTCGAGGGGGAGAGTGGCGTTTTTCAAAAAACCTTAGCAAAAATTGTTAAGGGGCTTGATACAGCCCAAACCTAAAGGAAGGTTTGCCTAAAAACACCTCGCCCCTAACACTTCGAGGGGGAGGGTGGCATTTTTTTGAAAAAACATAGCAAAAATCACTAAGGGGCTCGTTGCAGCCCGAACCTAACGGAAGGTTAGCCTAAAAACACCTCGCCCCTAGCATTTCGACTGGGAGGGTGGCGTTTTTCAAGAAAAAAAACTTGGAAAAATTGATAAGGGGCTCGTTGCTGCCCGGACCTAACGTATGGTTCGCCTAAAAACACATCGCCCCTAGCACTTCGAGAGAGAGGGTGGCTTCCGAAAAATCTTAGCAAAAATCGCTAAGGGGCTCGTTGCAGCCCGAACCTAACGGAAGGTTCGCCTAAGAACACCTCGCCCATTACTCTTCGAGGAGAAGGGTGGTGTTTTTCGAAGAAACTTAGCAAATTTCACTAAGGGGCTCATTGCAGCCCGAACCTAACGGAAGGTTCGCCTAAAAACACCTCGCCCCTAGCACTTCGAGGGGGAGGGTGGTGTTTTTCGAAGAAACTTAGCAAAAATCGCTAAGGGGCTCATTGCAGCCGGAACCCAATGGAAGGATTGCCTAAAAACACCTCGCCCTAGCACTTCGAGGGGGAGGGTGGCATTTTTCGAAAAAACTTAGCAAAAATCGCCAAGGGGCTCGTTGCAGCCCAGACCTAACGGAAGGTTCGCCTAAGAAAACCTCGCCCCTGGCACTTCGAGGGGGAGGGTGGCATTTTTTGAAAAAACTTAGCAAAAATCGCTAAGGGGCATGTTGTAGCCCGAACATAACGGAAGGTTCACCTAAAAACACCTCGCCCCTTGCTCTTCGAGGAGAAGGGTGACATTTTTTGAAGAAAAAAGTGAAATTCACTAAGGGGCTCCTTGCAGCCCAAACCTAATGGAAGGTTCGGCTAAAAACACCTCACGCATTTCGAGGGGGAGGGTGGCATTTTTCAAAAAAACTTAGCAAAAATCGCTACGGGACTTGTTGCAGCCCGAACCTAACGGAAGGGTCGCCTAAAAACACCTTGCCCCTAGCACTTCGAGGGGGAGGTTGGCATTTTTAGAAAAAAATTAGCAAAAATCGCTAAGGGGCTCATTGCAGTCGAAACCTAACGGAAGGTTTGCCTAAAAACGCCTCTACCCTATCACTTCGAGGGGGAGAGTGGTGTTTTTCAAAAAACCTTAGCAAAAATTGTTAAGGGGCTTGACACAGCCCAAACCTAAAGGAAGGTTTGCCTAAAAACACCTCGCCCCTAACACTTCGAGGGGGAGGGTGGCATTTTTTTGAAAAAACATAGCAAAAATCACTAAGGGGCTCGTTGCAGCCCGAACCTAACGGAAGGTTAGCCTAAAAATACCTCGCCCCTAGCATTTGGAGTGGGAGGGTGGCGTTTTTCAAAACAAAAACTTGGCAAAAATAGCTAAGGGGCTCGTTGCAGCCCGGACCTAACGTAAGGTTCGCCTAAAATCACCTGGCCCCTAGCGCTTCGAGGGGGAGGGTGGCTTTCGAAAAACCTTAGCAAAAATCGCTAAGGGGCTCATTGCAGCCCAAACCTAACGGAAGGTTCGCCTAAAAACACCTGGCCCCTTGCTCTTCGACGAGAAGGTTTGTGTTTTTTGAAGAAACTCAGCAAAATTCACTAAGGGGCTCGTTGCAGCCCGAACCTAACGGAAGGTTCGCCTAAAAACACCTCGCCCCTAGCACATCGAGGGGGAGGGTGGCATTTTTTGAAAAAAACACTTAGCAAAAATCGCTAAGGGGCTCATTGCAGCTGGAACCTAATGGAAGGATTGCCTAAAAACACCTCGCCCCTAGCACTTCGAGGGGGAGGGTGGCGTTTTTCGAAAAAAATTAGCAAAAATCGCTAAGGGGCTTGTTGCAGCCCAGACCTAACGGAAGGTTCGCCTAAGAACACCTCGCCCCTGGCACTTCGAGGGGGAGGGTGGTGTTTTTTGAAAAAAACTTAGCAAAAATCACTAAGGGGCATGTTGTAGCCCGAACCTAACAGAAGGTTCACCTAAAAACACCTCGCCCCTAGCTCTTCGAGGAGAAGGGTGACATTTTTTGAAGAAAAAAGTGAAATTCACTAAGGGGCTCCTTGCAGCCCGAACCTAATGGAAGGTTCGCCTAAAAACACCTCACGCACTTCGAGGGGGAGGGTGGCGTTTTTCAAAAAAGCTGAGCAAAATTCGCTAAGGGGCTCGTTGCAGCCCGAACCTAACGGAAGGTTCGCCTAAAAACACCTCGCCCCTAGCACTTCGAGGGGGACGGTGGTGTTTTTCGAAAAAACATAGCAAAAATAGCGAAGGGGCTCGTTGCAGCCCGAACCTAACGGAAGGTTCGCCTAAAAACACCTTGCCCCTAGCACATCGAGGGGGAGGGTGGTTTTTTCGAAGAAACTTAGCAAAAATCGCTAAGGAGCTCATTGCAGCCTGAACCTAACGAAAGGTTTGCCAAAAAACACCTTGCCCCTAGCACTTTGAGGTGGAGGGTTGCGTTTTTCAAAAAAACATAACAAAAATCGCTAAGGGGCTCTTTGCAGCCCCAACCTAACAGAAGGTTCTCCTAAAAACACCTCGCCCCTAGCACTTCGAGGGGGAGGGTGACGTTTTTTGAAAAAACATAGCAAAAATCACTAAGGGGATCGTTGCAGCCCGAACCTAACGGAAGGTTAGCCTAAAAACACCTCGCCCCTAGCATTTGGAGTGGGAGGGTGGCGTTTTTCAAAACAAAAACTTGGCAAAAATAGCTAAGGGGCTCGTTGCAGCCCGGACCTAACGTAAGGTTCGCCTAAAATCACCTGGCCCCTAGCGCTTCGAGGGGGAGGGTGGCTTTCGAAAAACCTTAGCAAAAATCGCTAAGGGGCTCATTGCAGCCCAAACCTAACGGAAGGTTCGCCTAAAAACACCTGGCCCCTTGCTCTTCGACGAGAAGGTTTGTGTTTTTGAAGAAACTCAGCAAAATTCACTAAGGGGCTCGTTGCAGCCCGAACCTAACGGAAGGTTCGCCTAAAAACACCTCGCCCCTAGCACTTCGAGGGGGAGGGTGGTGTTTTTCAAAAAAAAAAACTTAGCAAAAATCGCTAAGGTGCTCGTTGCAGCCCGAACCTGACGGAGGGTTTGCGCCAAAACACCTCACCCCTAGCACTTTCAGGTGGAGGCTGGCTTTTTTTGAAAAAACTTAGCAAAAATCGCTAAGGGGCTCGTTGCAGCCCGGACCTAACGTAAGGTTCGCCTAAAAACACCTCACCCCTAGCACATCGAGGGGGAGGGTGGCTTTCGAAAAAACTTAGCAAAAATCGCTAAGGGGCTCGTTGCAGCCCGAACCTAATGGAAGGTTCGCCTAAAAACAGCTCGCCCCTAGCTCTTCGAGGAGAAGGGTGGTGTTTTCGAAGAAACTTAGCAAAATTAACTAAGGGGCTCGTTGCAGCCTGAACCTAACGGAAGGTTCCCCTAAAAACACCTCGCCCCTAGCACATCGAGGGGGAGGGTGGCATTTTTTGAAAAAACACTTAGCAAAAATCGCTAAGGGGCTCATTGCAGCTGGAACCTAATGGAAGGATTGCCTAAAAACACCTCGCCCCTAGCACTTCGAGGGGGAGGGTGGCGTTTTTCGAAAAAAATTAGCAAAAATCGCTAAGGGGCTTGTTGCAGCCCAGACCTAACGGAAGGTTCGCCTAAGAACACCTCGCCCCTGGCACTTCGAGGGGGAGGGTGGTGTTTTTTGAAAAAAACTTAGCAAAAATCACTAAGGGGCATGTTGTAGCCCGAACCTAACAGAAGGTTCACCTAAAAACACCTCGCCCCTAGCTCTTCGAGGAGAAGGGTGACATTTTTTGAAGAAAAAAGTGAAATTCACTAAGGGGCTCCTTGCAGCCCGAACCTAATGGAAGGTTCGCCTAAAAACACCTCACGCACTTCGAGGGGGAGGGTGGCGTTTTTCAAAAAAGCTGAGCAAAATTCGCTAAGGGGCTCGTTGCAGCCCGAACCTAACGGAAGGTTCGCCTAAAAACACCTCGCCCCTAGCACTTCGAGGAGGACGGTGGTGTTTTTCGAAAAAACATAGCAAAAATAGCGAAGGGGCTCGTTGCAGCCCGAACCTAACGGAAGGTTCGCCTAAAAACACCTTGCCCCTAGCACATCGAGGGGGAGGGTGGTTTTTTCGAAGAAACTTAGCAAAAATCGCTAAGGAGCTCATTGCAGCCTGAACCTAACGAAAGGTTTGCCAAAAAACACCTTGCCCCTAGCACTTTGAGGTGGAGGGTTGCGTTTTTCAAAAAAACATAACAAAAATCGCTAAGGGGCTCTTTGCAGCCCCAACCTAACAGAAGGTTCTCCTAAAAACACCTCGCCCCTAGCACTTCGAGGGGGAGGGTGACGTTTTTTGAAAAAACATAGCAAAAATCACTAAGGGGCTCGTTGCAGCCCGAACCTAACGGAAGGTTCACCTAAAAATACCTCGCCCCTAGCATTTGGAGTGGGAGGGTGGCGTTTTTCAAAACAAAAACTTGGCAAAAATAGCTAAGGGGCTCGTTGCAGCCCGGACCTAACGTAAGGTTCGCCTAAAATCACCTGGCCCCTAGCGCTTCGAGGGGGAGGGTGGCTTTCGAAAAACCTTAGCAAAAATCGCTAAGGGGCTCATTGCAGCCCAAACCTAACGGAAGGTTCGCCTAAAATACCTGGCCCCTTGCTCTTCGACGAGAAGGTTTGTGTTTTTTGAAGAAACTCAGCAAAATTCACTAAGGGGCTCGTTGCAGCCCGAACCTAACGGAAGGTTCGCCTAAAAACACCTCGCCCCTAGCACTTCGAGGGGGAGGGTGGTGTTTTTCGAAGAAACTTAGCAAAAATCGCTAAGGGGCTCATTGCTGCCCGAACCTAATGGACGGTTCGCCTAAAAACTCCTCTACCCTATCACTTCGAGGGGGAGAGTGGCATTTTTCAAAAAAACTTAGCAAAAATTGCTGAGGGGCTCATTACAGCCCGAACCTAACGAAAGGTTCGCCTAAAAACACCTGACCCCTAGCACTTCGAGGGGGAGGGTGGCGTTTTTCAAAAAAAAAAACTTAGCAAAAATCGCTAAGGTGCTCGTTGCAGCCCGAACCTGACGGAAGGTTTGCGCCAAAACACCTCACCCCTAGCACTTTCAGGTGGAGGCTGGCTTTTTTTAAAAAAACTTAGCAAAAATCGCTAAGGGGCTCGTTGCAGCCCGGACCTAACGTAAGGTTCGCCTAAAAACACCTCACCCTAGCGCTTCGAGGGGGAGGGTGGCTTTCGAAAAAACTTAGCAAAAATCGCTAAGGAGCTCGTTGTAGCCCGAACCTAACGGAAGGTTCGCCTAAAAACACCTCGCCCCTTGCTCTTCGAGGAGAAGGGTGGTGTTTTTCGAAGAAACTTAGCAAAAATCGCTAAGGAGCTCGTTGTAGCCCGAACCTAACGGAAGGTTCGCCTAAAAACACCTCGCCCCTTGCTCTTCGAGGAGAAGGGTGGTGTTTTTCGAAGAAACTTAGCAAAAATCGCTAAGGGGATCATTGCAGCCCAAACCTAACGGAAGGTTCGCCTAAAAACACCTTGCCCCTAGCACATCAAGGGGTAGGGTGGTGTTTTCGAAAAAACATAGCAAACATTGTTAAGGGGCTCGATACAGCCCAAACCTAAAGGATGGTTTGCCTAAAAACACCTCGCCCCTAGCACTTCGAGGGGGAGGGTGGCATTTTTTTAAAAAAACATAGCAAAAATCACTAAGGGGCTCATTACAGCCCGAACCTAACGAAAGGTTCGCCTAAAAACACCTCACCCCTAGCACTTCGAGGGGGAGGGTGGCGTTTTTCAGAAAAAAAAAACTTAGCAAAAATCGCTAAGGAGCTCATTGTAGCCCGAACATAACGGAAGGTTCGCCTAAAAACACCTCGCCCCTTGCTCTTCGAGGAGAAGGGTGGTGTTTTTTCGAAGAAACTTAGCAAAAATCGCTAAGGAGCTCGTTGTAGCCCGAACCTAACGGAAGGTTCGCCTAAAAACACCTCGCCCCTTGCTCTTCGAGGAGAAGGGTGGTGTTTTTCGAAGAAACTTAGCAAAAATCGCTAAGGGATCATTGCACCCCAAACCTAACGGATGGTTCGCCTAAAAACACCTTGCCCCTAGCACATCGAGGGGTAGGGTGGTGTTTTTGAAGAAACTTAGCAAAAATCGCTAAGGAGCTCGTTGCAGCCCGAACCTAATGAAATGTTCGCCTAAAAACACCTTGCCCCTAGCACTTCGAGGGGGAGGGTTGCCTTTTTTGAAAAAACTTAGCAAAAATCGCTAAGGGGCTCGTTGCAGCCCGAACCTAACGAAAGGTTCACCTAAAAAAAACTCGCCCCTGGCACTTCGAGGGGGAGGGTGGTGTTTTTTGAAAAAAACTTAGCAAAAATCGCTAAGGGGCTCGTTGTAGCCCGAACCTAACGGAAGGTTCACCTAAAAACACCTCGCCCCTTGCTGTTCGAGGAGAAGGGTGGTGTTTTTTGAAGAAACTTAGCAAAAATCGCTAAGGGGATCATTGCAGCCCGAACCTAACGGAAGGTTCGCCTAAAAACACCTCGCCCCTTGCTCTTCGAGGAGAAGGGTGGTGTTTTTTCGAAGAAACTTAGCAAAAATCGCTAAGGGGATCATTGCAGCCCGAACCTAACGGAAGGTTCGGCTAAAAACACCTTGCCCCTAGCACATAGAGGGGGAGGGTGGTGTTTTCGAAGAAACTTAGCAAAAATCGCTAATGAGCTCGTTGCAGCCCGAACCTAATGAAAGGTTCGCCTAAAAACACCTTGCCCCTAGCACTTCGAGGGGGAGGGTGGCGTTTTTCGAAAAAAATTTAGCATAAATCGCTAAGGGGCTTATTGCAGTCAGAACCTAACGGAAGGTTCGCCTAAAAATGCCTCAACCCTATCACTTCGAGGGGGAGAGTGGCATTTTTCAAAACAACATAGCAAACATTGTTAAGGGGCTCGATACAGCCCAAACATAAAGGATGGTTTGCCTAAAAACACCTCGCCCCTAGCACTTCGAGGGGGAGGGTGGCATTTTTTTGAAAAAAACATAGCAAAAATCACTAAGGGGCTCGTTGCAGCCCGAACCTAACAGAAGGTTCGCATAAAAACACCTCGCCCCAAGCACTTCGAGGGGGATGGTGGCTTTCGAAAAAACTTAGCAAAAATCGCTAAGGGCCTCATTGCAGCCCGAACCTAACAGATGGTTCGCCTAAAAACACCTCGCCCCATGCTCTTCGAGGAGAAGGGTGGTGTTTTTTGAAGAAACTTAGCAAAATTCACTAAGGGGATCATTGCTGCCCGAACCTTACGGAAGATTCGCCTAAAAACACCTCGCCCCTAGCACTTCAAGGGGGAGGGTGGCATTTTTTTCAAAAAAAACATAGCAAAAATCACTAATGGGCTCATTACAGCCCGAACCTAACGAAAGGTTCGCCTAAAAACACCTCACCCCTAGCACTTCGAGGGGGAGGGTGGCGTTTTTCAAAAAAAAACTTTGCAAAAATTACTAAGGGGCTCGTTGCAGCCTGAACCTAACGGATGGTTTGTCTAAAAACACATCGCCCCTAGCACTTCGAGGAAAAGGGTGGCGTTTTTTGAATAAAACTTTCCAAAATTCGCTAAGGGGTCGTTGCAGCCGGAGTATATCGGAAGGTTCGCCTAAAAACACCTCGCCCCTAGCATTTCGAGGAGAAGGGTGGCATTTTTCGAAAAAACTTTACAAAAAATCGCTAAGGGGCTCGTTGCAGCCCGAACCTTACGAAAGGTTCACCTAAAAATACCTTGCTCCTAGCACTTCGAGGGGGAGGGTACCATTTTTTGAAAAAACATAGCAAAAATTGCTAAGGGGCTCGTTGCAGCCGGAACTTAATGGAAGGTTCACCTAAAAACTCCTCAACCCTAGCACTTCGAGGGGGAGAGTGGCATTTTTCAAAAAAAACTTAGCAAAAATCGCTAAGGGGCTCGATACAGCCCAAACCTAAAGGAAGGTTCGCCTAAAAGCACCTTGCTCCTAGCACTTTGAGGGGGAGGGTGGCGTTTTTCAAAAAAACTTAGCAAAAATAGCTAAGGGGCTCCTTGTAGCCCGAACCTGATGGAAGGTTTGCCTAAAAACACCTCGCCCCTAGCACTTTCAGGTGGATGGTGGCTTTTTTTTAATAAACTTAGCAAAAATCGCTAAGGGGCTCATTGCAGCCTGGACCTAACATAAGGTTTGCCTAAAAACACCTCGCCCCTAGCACATCAAGGGGGAGGGTGGCTTTCAAAAAACTTAGCAAAAATCGCTATGGGGCTCGTTGTAGCCCGAACCTAATGGATGGTTCGCCTAAAAACAGCTCGCCCCTAGCTCTTCGAGGAGAAGGGTGGTGTTTTTCGAAGAAACAAAGCAAAATTCGCTAAGGGGCTCGTTGCAGCCTGAACCTAACGGAAGGTTCGCCTAAAAACACCTCGCCCCTAGCACATCGAGGGGGAGGGGGGCATTTTTTGAAAAAACACTTAGCAAAAATCGCTAAGGGGCTCATTGCAGCCGGAACCTAATGGAAGGATTGCCTAAAAACACCTCGCCCCCAGCACTTCGAGGCGGAGGGTGGCGTTTTTCGAAAAAAACTTAGCAAAAATCGCTAAGGGGCTCGTTGTAGCCCAGACCTAATGGAAGATTCGCCTAAAAACACCTCGCCCCTAGCACTTCAAGGGGGAGGGTGGCGTTTTTTCAAAAAAAACATAGCAAAAATCACTAATGGGCTCATTACAGCCCGAACCTAACGAAAGGTTCGCCTAAAAACACCTCACCCCTAGCACTTCGAGGGGGAGGGTGGCGTTTTTCAAAAAAAAAACTTTGCAAAAATTACTAAGGGGCTCGTTGCAGCCCGAACCTAACGGATGGTTTGTCTAAAAACACATCGCCCCTAGCACTTCGAGGAAAAGGGTGGCGTTTTTTGAAGAAACTTTCCAAAATTCGCTAAGGGGTCGTTGCAGCCGGAGTATATCGGAAGGTTCGCCTAAAAACACCTCGCCCCTAGCATTTCGAGGAGAAGGGTGGCATTTTTCGAAAAAACTTTACAAAAAATCGCTAAGGGGCTCGTTGCAGCCCGAACCTTACGAAAGGTTCACCTAAAAATACCTTGCTCCTAGCACTTCGAGGGGGAGGGTACCATTTTTTGAAAAAACATAGCAAAAATTGCTAAGGGGCTCGTTGCAGCCGGAACTTAATGGAAGGTTCACCTAAAAACTCCTCAACCCTAGCACTTCGAGGGGGAGAGTGGCATTTTTCAAAAAAACTTAGCAAAAATCGCTAAGGGGCTCGATACAGCCCAAACCTAAAGGAAGGTTCGCCTAAAAGCACCTTGCTCCTAGCACTTTGAGGGGGAGGGTGGCGTTTTTCAAAAAAACTTAGCAAAAATAGCTAAGGGGCTCCTTGTAGCCCGAACCTGATGGAAGGTTTGCCTAAAAACACCTCGCCCCTAGCACTTTCAGGTGGAGGTGGCTTTTTTTTAATAAACTTAGCAAAAATCGCTAAGGGGCTCATTGCAGCCCGGACCTAACATAAGGTTGCCTAAAA